>CM056053.1:18740062-18762562 GCA_029574335.1 Rana kukunoris
GATGTGTTATGAATGGGGTGTGCGAAATTTTGTATAAATGCAAATCCTTGGTTGGGAGGTTACTTGGTTTGTGTGGGTGTTTTGCAATGTTTTGGGGGTTTAAAAAATAATTTGCCTTGATATACAAGCGATGTCTTTTATATAAGAGCAGCGTCCCGTCCCAACTGAGTATAAAAGAGAAAGAGAGGAGCCTCTAAGTGTAGCAATATGGTTACATTTAGGGTTGTCCCGATACCGATACTATACTCGGTATCCGACGATACCGAGTATTTGCGGGAGTACTTGTACTCCCGCAAATACCCCCGATACCGAAATAGAATACTTCCCCCTCCCCCCGCCACCGCAAAGCCGCCGCATACCGCCGTTAATCCCCGTGCATGACAGCGGCGAGCATTACAAGCTTTCGCTTGTATACTTGTAAAGCCGGCGCCGCCATGTATAGACACTCCCCCTCTCGTGATTGGACGGATCTGTCCAATCACGAGAGGGGGAGTGTCTATACATGGCAGCGCAGGCTTTACAAGTATACAAGCGAAAGCTTGTAATGCTCGCCGTTGTCATGCACCGGGATTAACGGCAGCAGCGACGGCTTTGCGGCACATCAGGTATGGGGGACAGGACATGGCTACATATGTGGGGACGGACATGGCTACATATGTGGGGACGGGACATGGCTACATATGTGGGGACGGGACATGGCTACATATGTGGGGACGGGACATGGCTACATATGTGGGGGGGGGACATGGCTGCAATATGTGGGGGGGGACGACATGGCTGCAATATGTGGGGGGGGGGACATGTCTGCAATATGTGGGGGGGACATGTCTGCAATATGTGGGGGGGGACATGTCTGCAATATGTGGGGGGGACATGGCTGCAATATGTGGGGGACATGGCTGCAATATGTGGGGGACATGGCTACATATGTGGGGGGGGACATGGCTACATATGTGGGGGGGGACATGGCTACATATGTGGGGATGGGACATGGCTACATATGTGGGGATGGGACATGGCTACATATGTGGGGACGGGACATGGCTACATATGTGGGGACGGGACATGGCTACATATGTGGGGACGGGACATGGCTACATATGTGGGGACGGGACATGGCTACATATGTGGGGACGGGACATGGCTACATATGTGGGGACGGGACATGGCTACATATGTGGGGACGGGACATACATGGCTGCATATGTGGGGGGGACATGGCTGCAATATGTGGGGGGGACATGTCTGCAATATGTGGGAGACATGGCTGCAATATGTGGGGGGGACATGTCTGCAATATGTGGGAGACATGGCTGCAATATGTGGGGGGGACATGTCTGCAATATGGGGGGGACATGTCTGCAATATGGGGGGGACATGTCTGCAATATGTGGGGGACATGTCTGCAATATGTGGGGGACATGTCTGCAATATGTGGGGGACATGTCTGCAATATGTGGGGGACATGGCTACATATGTGGGGGGGACATGGCTGCAATATGTGGGGGACATGTCTACATATGTGGGGGACATGTCTACATATGTGGGGGGGACATGGCTACATATGTGGGGGGGGACATGGCTACATATGTGGGGGGACATGGCTGCAATATGTGGGGGGCATGTCTGCAATATGTGGGAGACATGGCTACATATGTGGGGGGGACATGGCTGCATTTGGGGACACATTTAAAAACAGTATCGGTATTCGGTATCGGCGACTACTTGAAAAAAAGTATCGGTACTTGTACTCGTTCCTAAAAAAGTGGTATCGGGACAACCCTAATTACATTTGATGAAAGTACAACATTTAGCAACTTATTGCTACACTTAGAGGTGCCTCTCTTCTCTTTTATATTGTGTAAAAAAAAAATGCTTTGATATACAAGCGCTTTGGATTACAAGCATGTTTTCTGGAATGAATTATGCTTGCAAACCAAGGTTTTACTGTATTGGTATTGGATTCTCTCTCCTCCAATAGGGTCATGGCTGTAGTGAAATCTGGGGGACCGTAGTACGTACAGGACAGCGACCTGAATAACTACATTGGTCCCCTCTACAGTGATTGCATGTTGGTTGTGCCAGAGACCAATATATGGCACTGAAGAGACCACCCCACGGCCACACTTTACTGGTGCAAACCACTGTTTAGGACTTCCAATGGCAGTTTCTGTATTGGTAACACATTTTAGGCACAACTTGGGGTGAGTAATGCCCCCCCTCCCCAAGCTGGGCATTAAAGCAAAAAGTCTGCCAGTGCTGTCCAACACAGTCGTTCATCGCCAATAGATGTCCTCAGTCTTCCGACTTTGAAGGGCACACACAGAGGGGCTCTCTAATTAGGCAGTTGCCTTAGGCCTCGCCCCCACAGGTTGGTTGCTAGAGATTACTGTACAGTAATACTGCTCACTGGTTGCTAGAGGTTACAGCACATCATCTCACTGTAGAGGGGCATGATATACATACGACTTTGAAGGGCACACACAGAGGTGGCTCAGTAATTAGGCGGTTGCCTTAGGCCTTGCCCCCACAGGGCCCTCACGGCCACCTAATTTGCCTAATGAGTTGGTTATAGAATTTTCTCTAAACGGTGAGTTCATAGAATTTAAAACTCTTATAGTGGAACTTCCACTTTTTGAAATCCCCCCCCCCCCTCCCCCTCTGGTGTGTCACATTTGGCACCTTTCAGGAGGAAGCAGATACCTGTGTAATACAGGTATTTGCTCCCACTTCCTGGCATAGATCACTGCGGTGACCTCTGCTTCCTGCGCCTACACTGTCCTCCCGCACTTTCTTTCTGGGAAACACACAGGTAGAAGACAGCAGGGACCAGTGAGGACGTGCATGCCCCTTTTACTCTGACACCGCTAACTAAAATCTAGTGGAATCAATTGCCTTCAGAAGTCACCAAATTAGTAAATAGAGTCCACCTGTGTGTAAATTATTCTCAGTGTAAATGCAGCTGTTCTGTGAAGTCCTCAGAGGTTTGTTAGAGAACCTTGATGAACAAACCACATCATGAAGCCCCAAGGAACACACCAGACAGGTCAGGGATAAAGTTGTGGAGAAGTATAAAGCAGGGTTAGGTTATAAAAAAAAAAAAATATCCCAAGCTTCTGAAATTGGTTGTACACCCTGCAGTATGGTTAAGAGATGCCTCGCGAGGAGCACTAGAATTTCCCTGAGCCCTGGTTGAGAGAGGTTGCTTTGAAGGGAACATTGATTACCCTGAACACTGGTTAAGAGGTATCTCTGGTGGGCACTAGAATTCCCCTGAACCCTGGTTGAGCGGCGGCTGCTCTGTGGAACCTTAGGATTCCCCTGAGCCCTGGTTGAGAGAGGTGGCTCCGGAGGGAACTCTACGATCATAATGAATCCTGGTTGAGAGGTTGCTCTGGAGGGAATGCTAGGATTCCCCTGAACACTGGTTTGAGAGGGGTTGCTTTGAAGGAAACACTAGTGTCTCCTTTGAACCCTGGTTGAGAGGCTGCTCTTGAGGGAACACTAGTTGAGGGGTTGATCTGAAGGGAACACTAGGATTTCCTCGAACCCTGGTTGGAGGGGTTGCTCTGGAGGGAACACTAGTGTCTCCCTGAACCCTGGTTGGAGGGGGTTGCTCTGGAGGGAACACTAGTGTCTCCCTGAACCCTGGTTGGAGGGGTTGCTCTGGAGGGAACACTAGTGTCTCCCTGAACCCTGGTTGGAGGGGTTACTCTGGGCTGAACATTGATTCCCCTGAACCCTGGTTGGAGGGGGTTTTCTCTGGAGGGAACACTAGTGTCTCCCTGAACCCTGGTTGGAGGGGGTTGCTCTGGAGGGAACACTGGTGTTCCCCTGAACCCTGGTTGAGAGGGGGGTTTTAGGGTTTTGCTCTGGAGGGAACACTCAGTGATCTCCCCTGAACCCTGGTTGGAGAGGGGTTGCTCTGAGAAGGGAACGACTCTAGCTGTTACCCTGAACCTGGCTGTTGGAGAGGGGGTTACTCTGGAGGGAACACTAGGATTTCCCTGAACCTGGTTGGAGGGGTTGCTCTGGAACACACTGGGAAACATAGGGTTGCCCTGGAACCCTGGTTGGAGGGGGGGAGGTTTTACTCTGGGGAAACATAGGCTAAGAGTGTTACCCCTGAACCCCTGGTTTGGAGGGGGTTGCTCTGGAGGGAACACTAGTGTCTCCCTGAACCCTGGTTGGAGGGGGTTGCTCTGGAGGGAACACTAGTGTCTCCCTGAACCCTGGTTGGAGGGGTTAGCTCTGGAGGGAACACTAGTGTTACCCTGATACCCTGGTTGGAGGGGTTACTCTGGAGGGAACACTAGTGTTACCCTGAACCCTGGTTGGGAGGGGTTACTCTGGAGGGAACACTAGTGTCTCCCTGAACCCTGGTTGGAGGGGGTTGCTCTGGAGGGAACACTAGTGTCTCCCTGAACCCTGGTTGGAGGGGTTACTCACTCTCCAGGAGGGAACACTAGTGTTACCCTGAACCCTGGTTGGAGGGGGTTGCTCTGGAGGGAACACTAGTGTTACCCCCTGAACCCTGAACACCTGTTGGAGGGGGTTGCTCTGGAGGGAACACTAGTGTCTCCCTGAACCCCACCCCTGAACTCCCCTCCCCCTGAACCCTGGTGGAGGGGGTTCTTGGGGGTTGCTCTGGAGGAGGAACACTAGTGTCTCCCTGAACCCTGGTTGGAGGGGTTATACATCACTAGTCTTCTCTGTTGGAGGGAACTCACTAGTGTCTCCCTGAACCCTGGTTGGAGGGGGTTGCTCTGGAGGGAACACTAGTGTTACCCCTGACTGAACCCCTGGTTGGAGGGGGTTGTTACTCTGGAGGGAACACTAGTGTCTCCCTGAACCCTGGTTGGAGGGGTTGCTCTGGAGGGAACACTAGTGTCTACCCTGAACCCTGGTTGGAGGGGGTTGCTCTGGAGGGAACACTAGTGTCTCCCTGAACCCTGGTTGGAGGGGGTTGCTCTGGAGGGAACACTAGTGTCTCCCTGAACCCTGGTTGGAGGGGGTTGCTCTGGAGGGAACACTAGTGTCTCCCTAAACCCTGGTTGGAGGGGGTTGCTCTGGAGGGAACACTAGTGTCTCCCTGAACCCTGGTTGGAGGGGGTTGCTCTGGAGGGAACACTAGTGTTACCCTGAACCCTGGTTGGAGGGGTTGCTCTGGAGGGAACACTAGTGTCTCCCTGAACCCTGGTTGGAGGGGTTACTCTGGGCTGAACATTGATTCCCCTGAACCCTGGTTGTGAGGCTGCTCTTGAGGAACCTTAGGATTCCCCTGAACCCTGGTTGAGAGAGGTGGCTCCGGAGGGAACTCTACGATCATAATGAATCCTGGTTGAGAGGTTGCTCTAGAGCAGGGGTCTCCAAACTTTTCAAAGAAAGGGCTACTTTATTATCCTGCAGACTTTAGGAGGGCCGGATTGTGGCCAGCGGGGGCAGAAAATGTCCCGGGCCCAGCACCAGTGAGAATAAATATGGCCTCAGGGTTGGTGGTCAGTAGGAGGAGTAGAACCCCTATCAGTAAGAGGAATAGTATTCCATCATTGATATCAGTAGAAGAAATAGTGCCCCCTTGTTTGTGTCAGTGAAAGGAATAGTACCTCATATCAGTTGGAGGAATAGTGCCCCAAGGGCTGCATAAAGGCTGGCAAAGGGCCACATCTGGCCCTGGGCCACAGTTTGGAGACCCCTGCTCTAGAGGGAACACTGGAATTCCCCTGGATGAGAGAAGTTGCTCTTAAAGATCCCCAGGAATCTCCTTACTTTCTACTTGCTAAGAGACCGTTTGCTACAATGTGATTGGAACTTTAGATTTGTGAGTACAAAGGCATGTTCCCAATTTATACCAAAAATAACTCCCAATTCTTGAGTTTTCTTGACTTTCTTTTTTTCCTCCTTATGAATTGATGGGTTTATTGTGAAGAAGAAGAATTGATACATTTTACGTTGTACAGCTGCACATTAGTACACTAAATATAACTCCACAGAGGGCCGTCCCCTCACTGTCAGACGTTGCTACTACTAATTGACGCGGTATTTACAGAAGATTCATATCTGGGATGTTTTGTAATGTTATGACATGTCCTGGACACTTCTTCTGCGCTGATTGCTCTCCAAGTGCTGACAGACATCTTTAAAATAACCAAATTGCTGAATAAGTGTTTGTGGTTGTGCGCTTCAGTGACAACAATCATTGCCTGCTAATCTCTGGATATAGATGATTGATAGGAGGTCTCCGGTCTTCTCCGCTCGCCGTGCTGGGGGGATCGCTAGCATGCTGATTGGCCAATATTGGTACCCCCCCCCCCCCCCAATAAATTGCTGCCTGTGCCTACCCTACTTTAAGCTAGCCATGCTATGAATTTTGGGTTGAAAGATTTGATTTTAGGCTTTTTTTGTTTTTGTTTTGTGTTTTTTTTTTTGTTTTATCAATAGTGAGGTCAATTTTTTCTTTTTTCCTCAACAGCAGTGATTTTTATTTATTTTCTACAAATTCTAACCATGTATGTGGTTTTCATTCAGAAAAATCAATTTTATTACCAAATCGAATGTTCAAACAATTTTGAACAACATTCAGATGTTAATTTTAGTTTTTTATCTATTTTCTTTTTTAATAAGGAGCATTTAACGTCCTTAAATGTTAATTTTAGTTTATTTTTTTAATCTATTTTTATAAGGAGCAGGGCCCTCCGATTCCTTTTTGTATTACAACATAAGGTCAGACCATACAAACTGTTGGCGCTTTATGATAGAATATAAATAAATAGAATAAAAATTTATAGAAAATATAATATAAATACAATTATGATATAAGATATAGTATAAAATAAAAATATAGTATAATATAAAACAAAAATATAGTATAATATATAATTTAATATAATATAAAATATAGTATAATATAAAATATAATATAATAAAAATATAATATAAATAAAATAATTATATCAAATAGTATAATAAAACAAATATAGTATAATATAAAATATAATATAAAATATAAATAAAATAATTATTATAAAATATAAAAAATATAATATAAATTTATGATATAATATAAAATAGTATAATATAAAATAAAAATATAGTATAAAATATAATATAAAATATAAAAATATAATATAAATAAAATAGTTATGTTATAATATAAAATATAAAAATATAATATAAAATATAAAAATATAATATAAAATATAAAAATAAAAATAAAATAATTGATATAAAATATAGTATAATATAAAATTAATATAATATAATATAAATAAAATAATTATGATAGAATATAAAATAGTATAAAATAAAAATATAGTATAATATAAAATTAATATAAATACAATTATGATATATAATATAATTATAATATAAATATAGTATAAAATAAAAATATAATATAATATAAAAAATATACTATATAGTATAAAATAAAAAAATATAGTATAAAATAAATAATAATTAAAAAAAATGGAGCAGCCTGGCAACAAATTCTCTTTAAAGCGGACCATATTTATTTTTATTTAGATGTATTTATTTTAGATTATATTTTAAGTTTAATATAAACATATAATATAAAACATAAATAAAAATAATAAAAATGGTCAGCTTTAAAGAGAACCTGTCGCCAGGCTGCTCATTTCAGCAACAAGCTTCCCATAAGCATATATTTGCCTATCTTGGCCTGTAATTCTCCCTTTTATATATTTTAATCTCTTCAAAAGTCCCCGAGACTGCTGCTGGATGCCGCCATCTTGAATGCGAGGTCAACCAACTTAGAGCTGTGTTCCCTTTTTGCTCCATCCATTGGGGGAAGGGGGTGTTGGTGGCAAAACCACAGCCCAGCCATGTGTTTCATGCAGTCTGGCCCCCCATGTGAAAGGAGTGATCTGTACATTTTTTTTACTAATCCCATCGCTCTCGATGTAATGGAGATGAACAAATGCAGAACTAAAAAAATTCCAGCCTGGCTTTGCTAATCAGGACTCCTCCTGCAGATGCAGTGGGTCGGTGAACGTAGCCACCCAGGGATAGGAGGTGGGGCTTGCAGCTTTACCAGGTGGGAAATAAAATGAATAAAACCTGAAAAGACAAATGTAACCAACACATCTAAAGATGGATAAGCCGCAACAGATTACATTTATTTTTGTTATTTTTTTGATACAATGTAAGATGAAGCCTCTATTATAAAGGAGCATTTCCCAGGATCCTATTGGATGGAGACCCTGTACCCGGCCTATGGTCGTTCTTCACTTGGCAGAGAGAGTTCTTTGCACAACTTTTGAGTTGTCACCATTGTAAACAATCTGTACATTTTTTTTTTCTTTTCTTTTTTTTTAATTTCGGAACCATTTGCAGATCTCTCGGCACATTTTGTCAAAATATTTTTGTGTACAGATCTGTAAAGCGCACGTGTCCCAAGTCCGGGCCTCGGTGCCTCCTCTGTACATGTCATGCCAAGCGCCCCTCCCAGGGTGTGGTGTGCTGCACACATCTGTCTTGGGTTTCTAGGAGAATTATTTCATGAAATTGGTAAACTTTTTGTGCGCAAAACACAATCCGGGCAGCGGGGGGGGGGGGGGGGGGGGGGGGGAGGGGGGAGGAGAGCGTCTCTGTGTGTGTCAGAGGAGTCTTTATTTTGTTTAACCACTTAAGGACCAGACCAATATGCTGCTAAATGACCCAAGGGGTTTTTACAATTCGGCACTGTGTCGCTTTAACAGACAATTGCGCGGTCGTGCGACGTGGCTCCCAAACAAAATGTGCGTCCTTTTCTTCCCACAATTAGAGCTTTCTTTTGGTGGTATTTGATCGCCTCTGCGATTTTTTTTATTTTTTGTGCTATATACAAAAATAGAGCGACATTTTTGAATTTTTTTTACAATTAGTAAAAAAAAAAGCTACCTAGCAGGAACAGCGACACTAATACAGCTATCAGAAAAATGATCGCTTAGTGACGCTGGCAATAGGGGGTGAAAGGGTTAACTAGGGCGGTGATCAAGGGGGTTAAAACTTTATTGGGGGGGTACGGGGGCTACCCTGGACCTAACACTAACTGCCTGTCACACTGACACTAAATGCAGTGATCAGTAAAATCTATGATCACTGCATTCAGTGACACTGTGACAGGGGGAGGGGGGGGGGCTTGATCGCAAGGGGTTAATGTGCCTACATGTCCTGGTGTCAGTGTAGTGTTGTGCAGACTTACTGTGTGATGTCTTCTCTCCTCAGCGGCGGTTGAAAAAACCGAGAGCAGAGATCACATCACTTCCTCCTTCCTGTGTTTACACAGGAAGAGGGCGGGGGAGTGCGCGGATTGGCTGTCCGAGTGATCCGGAGGGGGCGGCCAAAAGCGAACCGCCGCCCCCTCATCCCGGATCGCTCGGACAGCCACGGGGACCGCCGCATGTACCGGGGGGTCCCGATCGGACCCACGTCCAGGCAGGAACGTACAGGTACGCCAATGTGTCTGTCCGTGCCATTCTGCCGACATATATGTACATGCGGCGGTCCGCAAGTGGTTAATGTGAATATTTGGTTCACGGTCCTTTGTAAAGACGGCTGTGCAGTTTGCTGCTCTGCTGGAGGACTCTGCTCCTTCCTCTATAACTCTCCTCTCCTGAAATACTCTGCTCTGCTGGAGGGCTCTGCTCCTTCCTCTATAACTCTCCTCTCCTGAAATACTCTGCTCTGCTGGAGGGCTCTGCTCCTTCCTCTCTAACACTCCTCTCCTAAAAATACTCTGCTCTGCTGGAGGACTCGGCTCCTTCCTCTAACTCTCCTCTCCTGAAATACTCTGCTCTGCTGGAGGGCTCTGCTCCTTCCTCTATAACTCTCCTCTCCTGAAATACTCTGCTCTGCTGGAGGGCTCTGCTCCTTCCTCTATAACTCTCCTCTCCTGAAATACTCTGCTCTGCTGGAGGGCTCTGCTCCTTCCTCTCTAACTCTCCTCTCCTAAAAATACTCTGCTCTGCTGGAGGACTCGGCTCCTTCCTCTAACTCTCCTCTCCTGAAATACTCTGCTCTGCTGGAGGGCTCTGCTCCTTCCTCTATAACGCTCCTCTCCTGGAATACTCTGCTCTGCTGGAGGGCTCTGCTCCTTCCTCTATAACTCTCCTCTCCTGAAATACTCTGCTCTGCTGGAGGACTCGGCTCCTTCCTCTAACTCTCCTCTCCTGAAATACTCTGCTCTGCTGGAGGGCTCTGCTCCTTCCTCTATAACTCTCCTCTCCTGGAATACTCTGATAATGAGAACGTCACTACATGGCTTCACCCCTAGAATGCCTGAGATTCCCAGCACCCGCGCAGTGACGTCTCCTCGCTGGGGTTCTGCCTTTGTTCCCCTCCACCTTGACGTTGTGGGTGGATCTGCTGCGTTCTCCATAATACGAAGCAGATGATCCCTCGTAATGGTCACAGCGAGTGTACAGGAACTCCAAGATTCCTCCCTCCCCGAAGTCGCTGAGGGATCGCTAGGAACCCCTCCTAGAAGGTAGAACTCCAGGGATGGTGGGAAGGAATGTTCTGCGATCTCTTATTTATATTAGACCAGAATTCATGTATTCAGACAAAAATTAAAGACATTTTTGTAAAAGGGCCAGTTTTTAATTTTGAGAACTGCTTTCCAGGATCACTTTAAAAAAAAAAAAAAAGGGCCATTATATTTTCCTGGCCAACTTACACAGAGGCGGCTTTGGGCTTTGTGAGGCCTTAGGCCAGGGTTTGACAAATTTGCTTGGAATCTAGGAGCCAGAAAACGCACCACGTCCCGACGAGCTCGCGCGCAGAAGCGAACATATACGTGAGTAGCGCCTGCATATGAAGGTATCGCCGCGATCGTTTGAGCGAGAGCAATAATTCCAGCCCTAGACCTTCTCTGTAACTCAAAACATGCAACCTATAGCATTTTTTTTAATGTCGCCTATGGAGATTTTAAAGGGTAAAAGTTTGTCGCCATTCCACGAGAGGGCGCAATTTTGAAGCGTGATATGTTGGGTATCAATTTACTCGGCGTAACATTATCTTTCACAATATAAAAAAAAATTGGGATAACTTTACTGTTGTCTTATTTTTTTAATAAAAAAAAGTGTATTTTTTCCCCCAAAAAAGTGCGCTTGTAAAGCCGCTGCGCGTATACAACGTGACAAAGTATTGCAACGATCGGCATTTTATTCTCTAGGGTGTTGGAATAAAAAATATATATGTTTGGGGGTTCTAATTAGAGGGAAGGAGATGGCAGTGAAAAATTACACATTACACATGCTATTTTACTTGTAATGCCAGATGGCGCAGGTCACAGAAGGAAGCTTGGCACTTCACAAGGCCGCAAAGCCGCAGCCTCAATTACCGGCCGTCCCGGCCTGCCGCGATCGCGTGGCGGGGAGGTGGGGGTGCACGGTGGCATGCGCCCCCCACCTCCCCCGCCGCACGATCGGCCCGCGACGGCCAGTTATTGAGGCCGCGACTTTGCGGCCTTGAAAGCCGCGGCCTCAATTACCGGCGGGCACCAGGTCACAATTTCTTTCCCGGATTTTGTCGAGCCCTGCCTTAGGCAAAACTTAGACATGAGGCCCCACTCACGCCCATAATACAAAAAATAATTCAAGCAAGAAAAATGGCTGCAGAAAATGCACGGATCTAGCACACGGGTGATCCGCACCACTTTCAGGGCACCTTCTTCACCCATCAGACATATTTAGCCAATGAAAGAGGGAGGAGAGAGGGGGAGGTGAGAAAGAGAGAGGGGTAATAGAGCAATATGATGACGCTGACATTGGTATTGATCACAGGCAAATTAGGCGGCTGCGAGGCCCCTGTGAGTGCGAGGCCTTAGATGACTGCCTAATTTGCCTAATTAGAGAGCCGCCTCTGAACTTGCAGTGCTGTCCTCCTACAATGTCCTCTCAAACTTGTCTTGTCATCCTGCCCCCTATACGCGATCAGAATTTTTCCATTGGAAAACTGACTTTTTCCACCGGAAATTCCGACCGTGTGTATGCCCCATCAGAGTAATTCCATCGGAGTTTACATAAAGAACATGTTCTGTTTTCCCCCGATGGAATTCCAATGTGAAGTTGGTCGGAAAAAGGTTGTATGTACGGGCCAATCTGATGCCCCCAAAAAATGCCACCACATCACCGCTTTACTCACTGACAGTACTTGTCCTGGCCGGGAATGCCTGGAGGAGCACAATCCCCACCCCCTGCTTGTGATTGGAGAAATCATAAATCCCGCTTCTTGTGTCCAATCACTGTGCTGTGATTCGTTGCAGCACAAGCTGATTTTTGGGAAGGGGGGGTGTCCCTGAATGGTAGTTTGGAAATGTGGTCACCCTACTCCAGTGGGACCTCACAAGTTAAGGGGCCACCCTGAACCAAAAACTGGACCAGCAGTTGGGAACCAGATGAATCTTGGCAAGCTCGTAAGATAAGGCCTCTGAACGCTGCCCCCTCCCATATGTGCGGGTGGGGGAAGTTTGTTAGCCGCCCCCCCCCTTCAAATATGGAGCACCAGCCGTAAATGCTTTCCGCCCTTTTTTTCAAAGGGACATCAGGGTGGGAAGGGTTTAATTTGGTGTCTTCTATCTGCCTGGAGCGTAAAAAAAGAGCTTTTACCAGTTGTGGTCCCTCTATAGAGGGCGCTGGAGCACCGCCTCCTCTGACTCTCGCACCACCACTGACTAATAACATAGATTCATGCATTGCATGAATCTGTTATTCTTGCCGGCCGTTGGTCTATTCAGATGGCCGGACCTTGAGCGCTGGCCACCTGAATAACGGCAGCTGGTTGGCTGTGCGGAAGTGCCTATCGGAGCCAGCGGCTTTCCAAGTACAGCCCTCGTCGCCCGGATGCTTATCCAGGGAACGTACGGGGGGTGCGTTCCTTGGATAAGACTGACAGGCGTCTCAGCAAATCAGGTTCACTGGTTCTGGTGATCAGTAACCTGATTGGCTGAAGTGTCATCGAGGGCGGGAGAAGACATCGAGGGACGTGGAAGGACTAGGAGAATGGCTGACTTCCAGAAAGGTAAGTGGCGGGGGGGGAGGGGCATTTTACATGGCACAGTGGTGACAATGGGCACAGTGGCGGCAATTAAAGGGCACAGTGGCAGCAATTAAAGGGCACAGTGGCGGCAATTAAAGGGCACAGTGGCGGCAATTAAAGGGCACAGTGGCGACCATTGATGGCACAGTGGCGACCATTGATGGCACAGTGGCGACCATTGATGGCACAGTGGCGACCATTGATGGCACAGTGGCGACCATTGATGGCATGGCATAGTGACTGCATTTGATGGCATGGCACAGTGGTGACAATTGATGGCACCGTGTCTCCATTTTTTTTCGTTTGTGCCCCCCCCCCCAAAAAAAAACTGAGCACCAGCCGCCACTGGCTTTTGCGCTTTTATAAAATAATACAAATTGTAAAATGTATTTTAATACAGTCCGTAGTTATTCAGCTCTATTTGGTTGGCTGGGTTTTATTGGTTTTAACCGCGGCATTGGATGGCGAGCTCCTGAACTAGAATTAAAAAAAAAACTGTTCTTGGTTTGAACTCCTGACCCGCCAGACGCTGTTTCTTTGCATGCTCTCGGCCCGTCCAGAAGGAAGAATTGGTTTAGCAGAAAAGCTGGCAAGCCTAGCTCAGAAGTCATGTAAGGATTAAGTCAGATTTGTGAGAAAAAAGGGCTCCTTTTTAAAAACAAAAAATCCGCAGCCAAAGCCAAGACTGCAGGCTGAGGAATGCGATATTTCAGCAGAGCTGTCATGGACTGACACTGGAATTCAGCATCACTCACCTGGCCCGGGTTCTTCCCTTACTGAGCGCCAGCGATGGAGAGAGGCAGGCGATGGACACGGCCTTTCCCGTCAGTCTTTATCCCAACTGTAAATGGGCTTTCTGGGCCAAGAGGCAACTCCCAGCAGCTCGGGGAGAAGCCGTCATTGTGAAGTATTGCGTTCTGTGGTTGTAGATTGAGGTGGTTGTGAAGACACTATTGCTGTCCCAGTCTAGAGACGGGTGGTGGGATTCACCCCCAATGGACTCTTGACATCATTTTTGTAGGTAACATTTTAAATTGGTGAATTTATTGACAAATTCGTTTCTAATTGACCTATTTTTTTGTCTTTCAAAATTGTCACCAATCTCAAAGGCCAACACGATGTTGGCAAATTTTGCTGATCATGCCTAGAGTCCACTGGGGCACAAGTCATGCCTACAGTCTGCTGGACCACAAATTATGACCATTTATAGAGCCTACTTGACCAGAAATGTATTTTATGCTCATTTGTAGAACCCACTGGGCCACAAAACTATGCCAATCATGGCTAGAGCCTACTGGGCCAAAAAATTACAATTTCTAGGGCCTACTGGGCCAAAAAATTACAATCTCTAGAGTCTACTGGACCAGAAACTTATGCCGGTCACCCCAATATATGGCCCAGTGGGCTCTAGGAATGATCATCAGCATAAATTGTGTCCCAGTTGTATCTAATATGATATGACTTGTAGCTTCAGTGGGGTCTAGGGATGATCAACATAATTTGTAGCCTAGTGGGCTCTAGGAAAGATCATCCCTTGATCCCACTAGGGCAATTTTTTTGTTATACAAAGCATCCCTAGAGCCCACTATGGTCCAGTAGATTAAAGATGATCATAATTTGTGGTCCAGTGGACTGTAGGGATGATCATCATTTGTGGTCCAGAGGACTCTAGGGATAATCATCATAATTTGTGGTCCAGCGGACTCTAGGGATAATCATCATTTGTGGTCCAGCGGACTCTAGGGATGAATAGTATAAATTGTAGCTCCAGTGGGGTCTAGGGAAGATTGCAATAATCTGTGGCCCAGCTAATTTTAGGAAAGATCATCCCTAGATCCCACTGGGGCAAAAATGTATTCCCGAGCATCCCTAGAGCCCCCTGTGGTATAGGTGGGCTCTAGGAATGATCAGCATAAATTGTGTCCCAGTGGTATCTAGGGTTGATTGGTATAAATTGTAGCCCCAGTGGGCTCCAGGGATCATAATTTGTGGCCCCATGGACTCTAGGGATGAAGGGTATAAATTGTAACCTAGTGAGCTCTAGGAATGGTTGCCATAATCTGTGGCCTCTAGGGATAATCATCATAATTTGTGGTCCAGCGGACTCTAGGGATAATCATCATTTGTGGTCCAGCGGACTCTAGGGATGAATAGTATAAATTGTAGCTCCAGTGGGGTCTAGGGAAGATTGCAATAATCTGTGGCCCAGCTAATTTTAGGAAAGATCATCCCTAGATCCCACTGGGGCAAAAATGTATTCCCGAGCATCCCTAGAGCCCCCTGTGGTATAGGTGGGCTCTAGGAATGATCAGCATAAATTGTGTCCCAGTGGTATCTAGGGTTGATTGGTATAAATTGTAGCCCCAGTGGGCTCCAGGGATCATAATTTGTGGCCCCATGGACTCTAGGGATGAAGGGTATAAATTGTAACCTAGTGAGCTCTAGGAATGGTTGCCATAATCTGTGGCCTCTAGGGATAATCATCATAATTTGTGGTCCAGCGGACTCTAGGGATAATCATCATTTGTGGTCCAGCGGACTCTAGGGATGAATAGTATAAATTGTAGCTCCAGTGGGGTCTAGGGAAGATTGCAATAATCTGTGGCCCAGCTAATTTTAGGAAAGATCATCCCTAGATCCCACTGGGGCAAAAATGTATTCCCGAGCATCCCTAGAGCCCCCTGTGGTATAGGTGGGCTCTAGGAATGATCAGCATAAATTGTGTCCCAGTGGTATCTAGGGTTGATTGGTATAAATTGTAGCCCCAGTGGGCTCCAGGGATCATAATTTGTGGCCCCATGGACTCTAGGGATGAAGGGTATAAATTGTAACCTAGTGAGCTCTAGGAATGGTTGCCATAATCTGTGGCCTCTAGGGATGATCGTCATAATTTGTGGTCCAGATTATGGCGATCATCCCTGGAGCCCACTGGTCTACAGGTTACGGTCTACTTTTTTGTACAGTATTTTTACAATGTTTCAGATGTCAAACGTGTTATGTTCCCACCATCTGTAAGATGCCAGGAATAAGTTAACTCCTGTGCACAGGAGCTGCATTTTCTCAGGTTTCCCAATGGCTGAGGAGGACAGGGGATCCAGAGGTAGCAGCCAAGGAACAAAGGTGGGGGGCAGAGCAGCATGGATTGGGCAATTGTGACTGAGGGATAGGAATATTATACCAATCAACTAATTGAAGGGGTCAATGAGAGAGCCTTGATTTTGCTTTCGCCTTCGTAAACCCCTACTGGGCCACAAATGATGTCGAATATCCCTAGAGCCCACTGGGCCACAAGTTTTTATGCCGATCATTCCAGAGAGCCTAATTGGCCACAAAATATGCCATTCATTTTTAGAGCTTACTGAGGCATCAATTCTGATCATTCCTTGAGCTCACTGGCCCACAAATTATGCTGGTCTTCCCTAGAACCCAGTATTGCACTAACCTACAAGTTCAGGTCGCCAAGACCACTTTGTTTTGGTCAGTCGTGAACCCTTTCTGGGCCACAAATTATTCTGATCATCCCTAAAACCCACCATTACTCTAACCTACTAATTCAGGTCAACAAGACTACCTTGTTCCAGTCTGGCCATAAACCCCCTTTGGGTCACAAATTGTCGGTCATCTCTACAGCCCACTGTACCACAAGTTTATACTGATTTGTTCCTAGAGCTTACTGGACCACAAATTATGACATTCATGCCTAAAACTTATAGAACCACCAACTATGCTGATCAATCCTATAGTCCATTGGGCCATAAATTATTACCACCTTGTTTCGGTCAGTCATGAACCCTTACTGGGCCACAATCTATTTTGATCATCTCTAGAACCCACCATTACGCAAACCTACTAATTCATGGCCTGACCGAAACAAGGTGGTCTTTATCTGAATTAGTAGGTTAGTGTAATAGTGGGCTCTAGGGATGACCAGGATAATTTCTCTCCCAGTAAGTGTTTATGGTCTGACCAAAACAAGGTGGTGTTGACCTGAACACTGGGCCAGAAACTTCTGCCAATCATCCCTAGAGCCCACTATTACTGTGACAGGAGTCGCTTTGAGTGTGTGTGTGGGGAGTGTGTGTGTGTGTGGGGGGGGGGTTGTGCAACACTGCTTACCTTGGAGAGCTCTGGAAACTTTGTGTCCAGCTTCCCCAGGCCCTCTTATGTGTAAATCACCGTGTCTCTAATAGGGGCGCAGGGTAAATGAGAACCCCACTATGATCTGTGCTATTCAGACTCAATGTTGTATATTTGTATATAATGCGGTTGTGGACTGTTTGCTGTGATAGTTTGGGGTGTGGTTGTATTCCATTGTTTGTGTCTGTCTGCCTTGGAAGAAACGTATATTATGGGATGGATGTCCATGTGGAGGGGAGGGGGGTTCTTTCAGCAGTCCCCCTGCTGACAAGACTGTTTACTGATGAGAAGTTTGAACACACCTGACCTGTGTTGTCTATTGTCATTTTACAGTTTAACCGAAGGGTGGGGGGGGGTGTCTCAGAGTTGGATATCTGTGTAACATGTGCTTGAATAAAGTGAGTCTGCTGGTCTTAACCCTACACTGACCTACAGCTGGTGACTGGGGGGGCTAAAGAGTCTTGGCTAGTGCTGGTTCAGGACAGAGGAAGCATTGACCGCGGATATGGTCCTGTTGAGGAAGAGGGTTAGTCACATACACTAATCAACTAATTCAGGTCAACAAGACCAACTTGTTTCGGACAGTCATGTCACAAATTATGCTGATCACCCCCCCCCCCCCCTTTCAGTCATGCTATCTTGTCGTTTTATGGATTTGATGATATTGCTATATTCTGTGCACGCTTGCAAATGTTGGCGCACGTTCATCCACTTCTGCTCTAAGATGGACATCTTGGAGGCTAGGTCCACTTTAAGTACCTTCACTTAATAAAAAAAAAAAGAAACCTCTTTCCATCAAAACCTGTCGTATTTAAGCTCTGTAGCCTATAGAAGAAAAAAATGTCATCAAGAGTGTGATGAGACTAGTCGGCAGTGAGACCGGTGACAGGTCCTGGATATGTATGAAAGGATTGACCGCCAAGTCCATCAACTCTTCCCTCGTAGCCGGGATGACGAGGTGGATGGATTTTTGGAAGTGGCTTTCACATACACCTAATACTCTGCTAACAGCTGATAAGATGGAATACTCTGATCTGAATTGTCCCAGACAGAAGAACAAGAATATACCACCAATCATTTTTGGCCCATCTCCACCAGGTTCTTTATAATGCCTTCCCAAAATCTTCCCTTGACGGCCCTCCATAAGATTTTTTTTTTTTATTAATCTCTTGCCTGTTCGGATCTTTCATTGTGGTCATTAGGATTTATTTTCCATGCCATATTTTTTTTTTCATTCTCTCGTGCCTGATTTGTGAACGCTGATCCTGTGACACGGACTTGGTTACCCCTTCCAAGATGGTTGGGCACACGCCAGTTTGAGAAATGCCCTATTGTTACCATGCCAGAGACTGGATGGGATACAGTACAGCTTCATTGGAATCCGCTTGCCAGAGGGAAGGGAATATTACACCAACCAACTAATTGGAGGGGGTCAACGAGACGACCCTAGTTCAGTCAGCCATGAACCCCCCCCACCTGCCTCTCAGCCATCCAATCCTGCCGTCTTTATTGATTTGGTAGTATTACTTCACCGCAGACAAATTGGCAGTGGCACTGTGCCTTTTTTTATTAGCAGTGTGACAAATTAATAACTTGTTTTTCTTTTTTTAGCTGACTGGACCGTATTTTAAATGTCGTATTTTATCAGATAAAGGGTTTATTTTTATTTTTTAATATATTTAATATATATTATGATTTTTATTTAAAAAAAAAAAACATTTATTTTTTTTAATTAATTTTTTGCTTGGATTGGGAAGGTGGGGTGATTTTGGCACACTTTCATTTCATGTCTTATTATCATTATTATTGTTATTATTATTTTAGTGATTTATTTTTTAGTATATGCAACTTTTTTTAGTATTTTTAAAAAAAAAATTGGGGGGGGGGGGTGGTTTGGTGTTCTTTTTTTTTAATCTAGTCAACATTGGCCCCAAATGTTGCCATGTGGGCTGCCTAGCCACAATTGGTGGATAAAAAAATGTACGACTTTGAGTTCTAACAAAACCACAATGGCTGCCACTCCCTGTGCACCTAGAAGGAACATTTCTTAAATAGTTGAAAAAAACAATGAACAAAAATTGAAAAAAAAAGGGGGGGGGGGTTCCTTTTGTAACCCTCGAGCCATTTTTATGACTAGTTTTTCTATTCTTTAGGGTCCTCCTAGCCATGGCTCCTGATCCCACAAAATATTGGCTGTGCACCTCAACTGTGTAGAACAGCCATTTGCCAAAATCTGGCCAGCACATTTGATGTACGCTCCTGTCGTCTTCTATGCACAGGTGATATCTTGCTGGAACAGAGACCGGTTAATAGACTGGCAGGGGCCCTACTGATCGTTCAACTGCACTGTACCTGTTTTTGGCAGCATTTTGGTGAAATGCATTGGAGAGGAATGTCGGTAAAATGAACAGATAATTTCACTTGAATTTGATCCAAACTATGTTAATCTCAGCATTGTGTGAAAACTGGCTCCATCTACTAGAGTAGGTTGTTGGGCGAAACTCAATAGTAATTGGTTTTGGCACACTTGGATCTGTTTTGACAAAAGTGTTGTATGGGCGTCAAACCGCCTCTGTTGGTATTGGGGAGGAGGAGTCTTAATATCTTGTTATGCATGTCAAGGTGAACATTACTACTTAAAAATGGAGCTGTAATGGAAGAATGGTAGGGTAAGAATGGATGGATAAGGATGGAGATGTAGAGTAGGGTAAGAATGGAGATGTAGGGTAGTGTAGGCTAATGGAGATGTAGGGTAGGCTAATGGAGATGTAGGGTAGGGTAAGAATGGAGATGTAGGATAGGCTAATGGAGATGTAGGGTAGGCTAAGAATGGAGATGTAGGGTAGGCTAAGAATGGAGATGTAGGGTAGGCTAAGAATGGAGATGTAGGGTAGGCTAAGAATGGAGATGTAGGGTAGGCTAAGAATGGAGATGTAGGGTAGGCTAAGAATGGAGATGTAGGGTAGGCTAAGAATGGAGATGTAGGGTAGGCTAAGAATGGAGATGTAGGGTAGGCTAAGAATGGAGATGTAGGGTAGGGTAAGAATGGAGATGTAGGGTAGGGTAAGAATGGAGATGTAGGGTAGGGTAGAATGGGTCCCTACATACTGCCAGCCAGCTGATTGAAACTTTTTTTATTGTGAAGTCATTGGACCATACGACAAACATTTTACCCCCTCGGTTTTTATTGTTGTAATTTTCTTCTGTCAGTTTGTTTTTTTAGATGTTTTAATATATATTTTAATTGCCTTATGTATGTTGCGATCTTGTATCGAGTTGCTGTTTGGTCAGCTTGCATTAATTATATCACTTGGATGATCCATATACAGCTGTGGCTAATTACACTTTGTATGATTTGTACTCCACATAACTCTAATCCCTGTAAAAAAATAAAAAATAAATTGGCGTGAATAAAGTTTTAAATACTTTAAAAGTACATAGTTTTATTTTATTTTTTTCTGATTTATGCCATCAATTAGTGTAGGGGCCTGTTAACCTTGATTTGTAATTTTATATATATATATATATATATATATATATATATATATATATATACACATATATATATACATTTACAGGTTATATTACCAGGCTCTCCTCTTGCGCTTTTTTTTTACATTCTATTAAAAGTAGTGCTAAGCATGTTTTCTGAGGCTTTCTTTTGAAGGTGCTTTATAGATTGTCCCAGAAGTATTTTTTTGATTCCAATCAGAATCATTCTTGGGAGATCAGCCACCTTCCGTCCTGTCCTTGTGGCAAGTTGTCACTGGGACCAAAGGTAGGGGGGTAATATCCCCAATCTCAGAACCCACGAATTAAAACAAAAAATATAATGGGTACAAATAAAATGAGATGTTTTGTGTTGCAATACAAATTCTAAATGGTTTTACACAGATCTCTGTCCAAATCCCTTCTAAACATTTTTATATATATTTTTTCTCTTTCAGGCTGACAGGGAATGAACCTTTGACAATTCTCTCTCTGACCTCAGAACCAGAGGGAGCGGCAGAGAAAGCCCACTACAAAATCTGTGACCGCCTCAAACTTGAGCGCAAGCAACGCAGGATGTGCCGGAGAGACCCGGGGGTAGCGGAGACCCTTTTGGAGGCGATTAGCATGAGTGCTCAAGAGTGCGAGTACCAATTCCACTTTGAGCGCTGGAACTGTACTCTGGAGGGACGATACAGGGACAGCCTACTTAATCGAGGTAAGACCGCAGTGGAACTTTTGTTTGTTTTTAAAGGTGGGGGGTCAAGAACTGGACCCGTTTTTAAGAATTGGCAGGTGAGGGTCTGGAACTGGACCTCTATTGAGAATTGGCAGGTGGGGGTCAGGAACTGGACCCTTATTGGGAATTGGCAGGTGGGGCTCAGGAACTGGACCCTTATTGGGAATTGGCAGGTGGGGCTCAGGAACTGGACCTGTATTGGGAATTGGCAGGTGGGGGTCAGGAACTGGACCTGTACTGAGAATAGACAGGTGGGGGTCAGGAACTGGACCCTTATGAATTGAAAATTGCCAGGTGGGGGTCAGGAACTGGACCTACATGAATGTGGAATTGTCAGGTGAGGGTCAGGAACTGGACCCATATTGAGAATTGGCTGGTAGGGGTCAGGAACTGGACCTGTATTGAGAATTGGCTAGTGGGGGTCAGGAATTGGACCCTTATTGGGAATTGGCAGGTGGGGGTCAGGAACTAGACCTGTTTTGAGAATTGCTGGGTGAGAGTCAGGAACTGGACCCGTATTGGGAATTGGCAGCTGAGGGTCAGGAACTGGACCCGTTTTGGGAATTGGCAGGTGGGGGTCAGGAACTGGACCTGTATTGGGAATTGGCAGGTGGGGGTCAGGAATTGGACCTGTATTGGGAATTGGCAGGTGGGGGTCAGGAATTGGACCTGTATTGGGAATTGGCAGGTGGGGGTCAGGAATTGGACCTGTATTGGGAATTGGCAGGTGGGGGTCAGGAACTGGACCCGTATTGGGAATTGGCAGGTGAGGGTCAAGAACTGGACCCGTATTGAGAATTGGCAGGTGGGGGTCAGGAACTGGACCTGTATGAATTGGAAATTGCCAGGTGAGGGTCAGGAACTTCTATAAATGGTGAATTGGCAGGTGGGGGTCAGAAACTGGACCTGTATTGAGAATTGGCTGGTGGGGGTCAGGAACTGGACCCGTATTGAGAATTGGCTGGTGGGGGTCAGGAACTGGACCCATATTGGGAATTGGCAGGTGAGGGTCAGGAACTGGACCCATATGAATCGACAGGTGGGGGTCTTGCTAATCACAGGGTCAGAATTTAATAGCCCCCACCCCCCAATAA
>CM056053.1:19475062-19740732 GCA_029574335.1 Rana kukunoris
GTAGATGGGGTCAACCTTTTTTTGATGTATCTCTTATATTTACATTTGGTCCTCCTGGCTACTGAACCATTTGCCGATCGCCGCACAAACATTTACGTCGGCAGAATAACACAGACAGGCAAATGGGCGTACATGTACATCCCTTTTAATTTGCCGTCGTGTGGGCGTGCCGCAAGCTCTGTGAGCATGACCACGGGACACGCGGACTCGATGTCCACCGGTGTCCCGCAATCGTGTCACAGAGCTGCAGAATGAGGGGATGCCTGTGTAAACAAGGCATCTCCCTGTTCTGCCTTGTGACAAGACACTGATCTACTGCTCCCTGTCATCGGGAGTAGCAATCAGTGTCATGTCACTGGTAACCCAGCCCCCACACAGTTAGAATTACTCCCTAGGACACACTTAACCCCTTCCACGCCCCCTAGTGGTTAACACGTTTCCTGTCAGTGTCATTTACACAGTAATCAGTGCATTTTTATAGCTCTGATCACTGTATAAATGACAATGATCCCCAAATAGCGTCAAAAGTGTCCGGTGTGTCAGCCATAACGATAAAAAGCGAGGATCGCCGCCATTACTAGTAAAAAAAAAAAATTGTTAAAAAAAATGCCATAAAACTATCCCCTATTTTGTTAACAAAATGGGCCAGATTCTCAGCTGAGATACGACGTGTATCTCAGATACACCGTTGTATCCCAGTTTTTTTCAATGGGTATCTATGCGTGTGATTCTTAGAATCACTTACGCATAGATACACTAAAGATCTGACAGGTGTAAAACAATTACACCGTCGGATCTTAGATGTAATGACAACGCCGGCCGCTAGGTGGCCTTTACGTTGTTTCTCATTTGCCTATGCAAATGAGCCTAATACGCTGATTCCCGAACGTTTTTGAGATGTGGCGACGTAGTTTACGTAGGTTGCGTACGCGTAAGGTTACCCCTGTTGTATGAGGGGTATGTTTCCGAAGTGCCGTCGTTGCAATGTTAAGTATGGCGTTGGTTCAGCGTCGTCTTTTTCCGTCAGTTACGTCGTTTTACTATGTCGTTCGCGAATAGGGAATTGCGTAAGTGACGATCACGTCGTTTTGACGTCGGTTTTAACGACGCTTTCCGACGTGAGCTGGAGCATGCGCACTGGGCTTTTTTCCCGGCCGGCGCATGCGCACTTCGTTTGATGCAGGGCGCGCTTAATTTAAATACAGCACGCCCCCTCCTTCAGTATTTGAATTACGCGGCCTTACGACGCCGCATTTAACGCTACGCCGCCGAAAATTACGGAGCAAGTGCTTTGAGAATACGGCACTTGCTCCAGTAATTTGCGTAGACGTAGGGTAAATGCGATACGATACGCTACGCCGCCAGATACGCCATTTTTTGAGAATCTGGCCCCTTAACTTTTGCTCAAACCAATCATTAAACGCTTATTGCGATTTTTTTACTAAAAATATGTAGAAGAATACATATCGGCCTAAACTGAGGGAAAAAAATGTTTTTATATCTTTTTGGGGATATTTATTATAGCAAAAAGTAAAAAAATATTGCTTTTTTTTCAAAATTGTCGCTCTATTTTTGTTTATGTCGAAAAAATAAAAAACGCAGAGGTGATCAAATACCACCAAAAGAAAGCTCTATTTGTGGGAAAAAAAGGACGCCAATTTTGTTTGCGAGCCATATCGCACGACCGCGCAATTGTCAGTTAAAGTGACGCAGTGCCGAATCACAAAAAGTGCTCTGGTCATTTGGCAGCCAAATCCTCCGGGGCACATTCTGAGTTGCTCTCCTGGTCCTCCGGCCTCCTGGCCTTAATGACGCATTCCTGACACAAGCCGGGCCTCCAAGCGTTGTACAAGGCGGCGTTGAGGAGTGCTGCGACCCGTCTTTCTGGGAGTATCTTTTCAGCACTTGGTGAAATATTTACAGTTTGCTGTGTTTTCTCCTTCTGGAGGAGCTGTGTAAATGGAGTTGACGCATTAGTCTCTAGGTAGAGGTCTGTGCTTTCTTTGCTCGCTCGGGAGATCGGCTGTGAGCTTTGTTTGGACAGCTGCGAAGGCAGCTCACAGTGTTCCTCCACCGACGTCCTCCATCTCTTCGGCGCTCTCCATCTGCGCGCTCAAGTCAACCAGTGCTGGAATGGCGGAGGGGAGATGTATTTTATAATTGAAATATTATCAAGGGGACGCTGTTTTTTCTTATTTTTTTCCAGACAGATGCCGTGATTTTTTTTGCATGTTTTCTGGTTTTGGTCAAGCTTACATTCTATTAAGAATACATTTTTCTTTGTTGACACCCTGCAGCTGCTGTTTCTGTATTTACAGACTAAAATGGTGGCATCGCTAAAAGACTTGGAAAAGCTTTATGAAGACGTTCAAATATAAAATACAAGGAAAAAAGAAGTTGCAGCCTAGTCACCCTACACCAACTTCAGTCCTCAAGTACCCCCAACAGGTCAAGTTTTAAGGCATTCCCTTATTCTGCACAGGTGATTTGATCAGTTTCACTGCCTAATGCCTCGTACACACGATCGGTTTTCTCATCGGATAAAAAACTGATGGTTCTCCCGACGGAATTCCTTTCAAGCCGGCTGTCAGGGCTGGGCTCAGCCCTTCCTTTCTCTGTGCTGGCAGCTCAGCTGTCAGCTAATTGCCAGCTCCCATCTCTCCACAGTGATCCACCTGTTGATGATCCAGCTCATCAGCTCTGCCTACTTCAGGCTGGGTTCACACTTGTTCCGACAACGCTCCTACATTGGGAGCTCATGTAGCATGACGTCTGAAAATCAATGTTTCCCTATGAGAGCTGTCTTAACTGGTCCTATACAAGTCGGTCCGACTTTGAAAATGCTCCCTGGTCCTACATTGATCCTACTTCAGCCCATTGAATATCATTGAAGTCGGACCAAAGTAGGAGCCTTGTCCTAACCATCTGACTTTTGACATCTGACATGTGATTACAGCAGCAGTAAAAGGAATTTATCTCAGGCTGGGTTCACACTACACTACACGACTTTCATCCTACTTTGCTCTGCGACATTTGTCCTACATTGATCCTACATTGGTCCTACATCCATCCTACTTTCATGAACAGGATACTACTTTGGTCCTACTTTGTGATAGACTGACTTGTTCTTTGACCAATCAAAACAATCCCAGAGTGAGAAAATTCCTTTTACTGGTGCTATAATCACATGTCAGGTGGCAAAAGTCGGATGGTTAGGACAAGGCTCCTACTTTGGTCCTACTTCAATGATATTCAATGGGCTGAAGTAGGATCAATGTAGGACCAAAGTAGTACAGGGAGTAGTTTCAAAGTCGGACCGACTTGTGTAGGACCAGTTAAGACAGCTCCCATAGGGAAACATTGATTTTCACACGTCATGCTACATGAGCTCCCAATGTAGGAGCGTTGTCGGAACAAGTGTGAACCCAGCCTTAAGTAGGATCAATGTAGGACCAAAGTAGTACAGGGAGCATTTTCAAAGTCGGACCCGACTTGTGTAGGACCAGTTAAGACAGCTCCCATAGGGAAACATTGATTTTCACACGTCATGCTACATGAGCTCCCAATGTAGGAGCGTTGTCGGAACAAGTGTGAACCCAGCCTTAAGTAGGATCAATGTAGGACCAAAGTAGTACAGGGAGCATTTTCAAAGTCGGACCCGACTTGTGTAGGACCAGTTAAGACAGCTCCCATAGGGAAACATTGATTTTCACACGTAATGCTACATGAGCTCCCAATGTAGGAGCGTTGTCGGAACAAGTGTGAACCCAGCCTCAATCTGGGATTGTTTTGATTGGTCAAAGAACAAGTCAGACTATCACAAAGTCTGATCAAAGTAGTAATCTGTTCATGAAAGTCGGATGGATGTAGGACCAATGTAGGATCAATGTAGGACAGATGTCTCAGAGCAAAATAGATGAAAGTAGTACTGCTGTCGTGTAGTATAGTGTGAACCCAGCCTAAAGCCTTCCAGTTCATTTGCTCTTTTCCTTCGCCTGTGTTAACATCAGTGGCTGTGCGTCTATAGAGGGGGCGCTGGGGCGCCGCCCCCTCTGGCTCTCGCACCGCCACTGATACAATAACATAGATTCATGCATTGCATGAATCTATGTTATTGTTGCCGGCCGCTGCCGCCGAATATTCAGATGGCCGGACGGAGAGCGTTGGCCACCTGAATAACGGCAGCTGGTTGGCTGTGCGGAAGTGCCTATCAGAGCCAGCCGCTCTCATAGGCTTTCCGAGTACAGCCCTTTGGCTCCCAGAAACGTATCTATGGGAACGTACGGGGGGTGCGTTCCTTAGATAAGACTGACAGGCGTCTCGGTCAATCAGGTTCACCGGTTCTGGTTACCGGTAACCTGATTGGCTGAAGCGTCATCGAGGGTGGGAGAAGACATCGACCCCCAGAAAGGTAAGTGCCGGCGGGGGGAGGGGCATTATACAGGGCACAGTGGCATCAATAGGCACAGTGGTGACAATTAAAGGGCACAGTGGCGACAATTGGCACAGTGGTGACAATTGGCACAGTGACTGTGTTTGATGGCATTGCACAGTGGCTGCGTTTGATGGCATGACACAGTGGTGACAATTAATGGCACAGTGGCTGCGTTTGATGGCATGGCACAGTGGTGACAATTGATGGCACAGTGGCTGTGTTTGATGACATGGCACAGTCACTGCGTTTTATGGCATGGCACAGTGGTGACAATTGATGCCTTGCATACACACAGTCACACAAAAGTCTGGTAACTCACTCACTGTGCCCCTGCCTCACTGTGTCCATGACTAGACTGACATTTACAGTAACATGGAAGTCTATGGAACAGGTGCCTGGCTTTGAAAAATTGTTGCTCCCCAGACGTAGGTCCCCCAAACAACCAACTTTGCACACGTATAGAGAAGAAATGGGGCTACATGTGTGCCATGTTCTGGGTTCTGGGGATCTATGACCCGCTGGTACCGGGTCCCCAAATTCACCAGAGAAATTACTGTTTAACATGGGAGTCTATGGAAGGGGTGTCTGGCTTTGAAAAATTGGTGCTCCCCAGACGTAGGTCTCCCAAACAACCAACTTTGCACACTTATAGAGAAGAAATGGGGCTACATGTGTGCCAAGTTCTGGGTCCAGGGGACCTACGACCCGCAGGTACCGGGTCCCCAAATTCACCAGAGAAATTACCGTTTAACATGGGAGTCAATGGTAGGGATACCCGGCATTGAAAAATCGGTGCTCCCCGGGCCATAGGTCTCCCGGACAACAAACTTTGCACATTTTTAGAGGAGTAGTGGGGCTACATGTGTGCAAGGATTGGGGTCCAGAGGACCTCACCCGGCCGGTACCGGGTCCCCAAATTCCAGGAAATCAGGCTCAAAAAGGTGACTCGAGTATAAGCCAAAGGGGGCATTTTCAGCACAAAAAAATGTGCTGAAAAACTTGGCTTATCCTCGAGTATATATGGTAATTTTTTATTTATTTTTTAATTACGATTCAGTATCCATACATTAAATCTCTATTGTTGCAACTTTTAATTTATAAAAATTCTCCATTATAAAGGACCATGAAGGCACACCCTGCGTACACGCTCAATGCAGCAGCTCAGAATACATTCGATGTAGATTTATGTCATTACAAACATAACAAATAATTCTTCAGGAGATCATTAAACAGCCACAAAAAAAATAAAAAATTCCAAGCATCGACCTGAGCCAAGAAATATTCATCATTGCGTCAATCGGTGGGGCGAGAGCGAATGTAAAGGTCTGATGTCAGTTTTGCACATTGGAAATTTTTCAGCCTCCGTCAATATGTCCCTTCGGCTGTGCCAAGCATATAGCATACATAAAATAAAAAAAAATTACACAAAATGAAAAAATAAAATAAAAAATTGTCCTTATACAAAGTGTTTTAGAAGTTATGAATATATGAAACGTATATATATATATATATATATTTATGGGCCACATTTAATGTATTGACAGTTGACATTTCAGACCGGGGACTTCTCCTGAAAAGGAACATCGTTATTTAAAGTGATGACTCAAAACCACCAAAAGGCCACCAGAGGCCCGGTAAGCCGACATAAAAGATCGCTGGTGGTAAAGACAGACAGTCACAGGCTTTAATCCAGGTCGACGGAGCTGCCAGCCCAGAGATGGAATCCTTTGCTTCACCGCCTGCCCCACCAGCTGGAAATAATTTGCACAAAGCCATCACCTTCGAGGGAAAAGTTGAGGACCCAGCGGGAGAGTCTAATTCATGGGCCTGCCAAAAATGACAAAGATGTATCAGCGCTCGCCGACTTCTGAAGGGATATGAAGTAGGGGACCCAGCGGCGGAGATGAGCTTTCTAACTGCCTTTTCGGAGATATTTCTTCTATGTTTTAGGATTATGTCTGTGAGATTGAAAGCAGTCTGTTATCTGAGAGGTGCTTCTTAAATAAAAACTTCTGTTGGCTTTACACAAATAAGTACATTGGGGTGATTGGAAGGTGTCAACAGAAGCATTGCCTATGAGTCAAGAAATACATAAAACCTGGTAAAGAGATAGATAGAGAGAGAGAGAGAGGTAGGTAGGTAGGTAGATAGATAGATAGATAGATAGATAGATAGATAGATAGATAGATAGATAGATAGATAGATAGATAGATAGATAGATAGATAGATAGGTAGGTAGGTAGGTAGGTAGATAGATAGATAGATAGATAGGTAGGTAGGTAGATAGATAGATAGATAGATAGATAGATAGATAGATAGATAGATAGATAGATAGATAGATAGATAGATAGATAGATAGATGGGCGGATAGGTGGATTCAAATAGATTGATGGTGGTCCATCAGTAGTAAGAGGGGCAGCAAACAAACCTGAGACATCTAAAGTCACTCCACCTCACACCAAACCCCCCCCCCCCACCATATCACCGGCTCATTCGCCGGTCGATCTGTACTTACCCCATCCAGGTCACGGCTGAGGCTTTCCCCCTCTGTCTCCTCCGTGTCACTGCTTTACCTCCTGACCAATCGGGATCTTTGGACTCTCGGTCAATGGAGTCTTAGTCTTAGGACTCCCAGCCAATCGGGCTTCCTGATTGGTCCCAGAGGAGCTCTATCTGAAAGCGGACTGGCTGATTTTCTGTTAAAGAGACACACTACACAGATCCTTCTGTAGCAGATGGTTGCTACTAGTTACTAACATCCACCATATCACCCTGCTGCCAGACCTCCATCTATCACTCTCAGAGACAATAAACAGTCATTTGTGTTCTTTTTTTTGTTGTTGTTTATTGGGGGATATAACTTGGTTGGAGGAAGGGGGATATGGGATGCCCATAGAACAAGTTGCTTTGCAATCATATTTAAAGCGGAGCTCCACCCTAAAGTGGAAGTTCCGCTGATCGGATTTCTCCCCCCCTCCGGTGCCACAATTGGCCGGGCCGCAGCTGTGACGTCACTGCAGGGCTCCCTCCTCCTCCTCCCCTGGCCGCCGGGCTAATAGGAGAGAGGAGCAGGCCTTGCGCATGCACAGTAGGGTTCCCGACATGAAGCCGAAAGGCTACACTGCCGGGTTCCCTTACCCGCTTCATGCCGGGAACCCTACTGCCAACATCATTGGACTCCAGGACAGGTAAGTGTCCATTTATTAAAAGTCCTCTTTAAGTAATTGAACAAATAGATTGAGCCTTAAAGAACGAATGAACCCTAACATTTACAGTCACTTCCCCTGCATAATAACCCATGCAGACTATTACCTCTCCTCTGAATTGCTCCTGCAGACTGTTGCCCCCAGGACTTCTCTCCTCCTGCACAAAACTTCCAATGTAAAGTATTAGTCTTTCTGTCCCAGATTGCTGGCTGTAATTAGTTGTACTTGATTGTAGTTTGCTGTGTAGTTACTAGGCCAGCGGTCTGCAGTACCTCTCACCAGCGGCCTAGTAATTTAGCAGCTTAGTTGGTGGAGTACTGATCCCAGCTAGCTTGAATTGCAAATCCTGCGCCTTTGACACTATTTGCCTCGCACCCAGCTCCCCTGGCATGCCTCTTCCAGAACACCCACTGTGTCACACTCACCGACTTTCATCTGCCCCGAGTCCATGATGGAGAACTTTAACTGGACATGCGTTCTAATAGCTTCTCCAGCCCCTCTGCTCCAGGACACCTCATCTATGACCGTTTAAGGCTCCCTCCTAGCTCTCCTGGGCTCCTTCACTGGGCCTCGCACTCCCCCCCCCCCCCAGATGGGGATGGCCCCCTGTTGCTATCTAGGACTCCATTCCCCACGACAACTCCTCCCCCAGTGAACTATTACCTCAGCTTATATGGGAGCCCTGCCCCCTGCCAATTCCAAATGGGGATTGGTCAGGGCTCCTCACATGAGCTAAATATACAAAAAAGATAAAGCTGCGCCACCAAAACAATAAAACATAAAACACAAATAGTGGTGGTAACCCAAGTCCACTCAGGCTCAGATATACATAATTATATATAGAGTCCCAAAAACACTTGGAGTGTGTGCAAATAAACGGTCCTGAAGACAACACCACCGTGATCTCTTAGCAGTTTCCACACTGAAGTGAAGACCACCAAGTTTAAAAGACGCTTACCAGAGGGCAGGCTTGTTGTGCAGTCGGCTATAGTCCAGCCGCAGCCTTTATTTTACACAGAGTTCCAGGTTCCAGGGAAGAGACATCAGGCGCGATCACCGGCTCATCCAGATGACATAGGTAGAGAAAGGGCGCACCATAGTGTAGTTCCATAAAACCTGTTTTTATTTTAAGAGATAAAAGGTACTTACAAAAAAGTAGATAAAACCATGCAGTATAAAACAGATGCTGGCCGGCAACAAGCGGAGCCCTTCCTCCTTAGCATGGTGACGTCACTGCATGTCCACCAAACGCGTTTCGTCATTACTCAGACGTTTTAAAAAAAACTTTTTTTTGTTTCTTCCTCACATGAGCTGCCTGTCACTCTAGCTCCTGGCTCTGCCCCTCTTCCCGAACATTCTCCCTGGAAGCAGGGGAGGCGCACAAGAACTGAAGTACAGGTGGTCACACCCACTGCTACACTAACCCCTCCCTGCTCCCAGATCAAAACAAGCAGCCTAAATGTACCTGCACTGGCAGCTACCTCACACAAATCCTCACTCTAGCACCTACCTATGGTAAAGGGTGCTACACTTCTAGGTTCCATGTACTCAATATCAGGGCTGGACTGGGATTGGGACAAAAAATTTGCCCTGGACTTCATCCAGACTGGCCCACTTTGACAGGTCTCTCCCATGGCGGCCGGACAACTCCCGCAGCCCCCCCCCCGGCCACCCAAGCCCCCTCTCCCCCTTCACTAGCCATTCTACTATTAGAGTAGAACGGCTGGTACTGGTAGTCTTATAGGCAGTACCAGGGGTAAGCTAGACATTATTTCACCCGGGGCAAAGAATCAGTTCAGTGCCCCCCCTTATGGGACAAGATTAGGCAGAAGTGAGAAACTCCCAGGCCATAGCTGTTGAGTCAGCTGTCTGTCCCCTCCCCCATGCTCCTTCATTGTACCCCCCCTGCTCCTCTGGTCCTCCCCTTGCTTCTCTGTTCCCCCCAGGTGAGTGCTGCGGGGAGGGAGAGGAGGTGAGCGCCGCAGGCAGGGAGAGACAGAGGAGCGGAGGGGGCGGCGGTCCACTGTCACTGAAGCCGGTTCACTGAGCCAGCGGCCCACCGGGAAACTCCCTGTAGTCCCAATGGCCAGTCCATTTCTGGTCAATATACCTTCAAAGTTCATATTTAAGGACGGAGCATTAGGAACCGTTATTGTACCGTATCTACCCCAGACACGGCGGGGTCAGGAGATTCTACTTCCTTCTCAGTGGAAACGTTATTGAAAAATGCTGGTGTTGTGGTAATTCAAGGACACGTGGAGAAAGGGGGGGAGGGGGGGAGACGATTGACTTTCGCCAAGTGGAGAATGTGGTTCAGCTTAACCGGCTGCTAGAACTTCAGAAGCCACAATTACTTAGAGAACAAAAATACGTATCGGAGACCAAGAATAAATAATTGCAGACATACAACACCTGCGAGTATTGTAGATAAATATACAGGGAGTGAGCAGGAACATTAAACTATAGGATGGCTCGGGAATTTTTGAAGCGCGTCCATCCATGTAATGTAAGACGTTCCTAATGCTTAAATGTTTGATTGAACGCTGGGATGGCACGGAGATCCGTCTATTATACTTCATCCCCAGACCTTACCATTCTTCCTCTTTAAAGCCAAGGCGTTTAGCATAATGGTTTTAGATGTCAGCATTGGAAAAAAATCATTAAAAAAACCGAAAACGTTCCTGAAGATAATATATATATATATTTTAAACGTCACTTTATGTATTGCCACACCGCTTTAGATCCAGCCTGTCTGGACAGTATGGTCATTGGCTATGACTAAGCATTGTACAACAATGTGAAACGCGTCAGCTATATCATCCCACCGTTTGCTGTTTTTCTGTTTGTGCACTGTTTTTTTACTGGATTAAAGGCTTTTATTGTTTTTTACATTTATTGAAGTGCGGCTGTCCATACCTTCTTGCTTCCATTTATGCTTTGTGCATTGCCTGCACCCATTGGATTTTTCTGAGTCCACACTCACCACCGAGGTTCACTCATCTGGAGCGGCGGTCTCTTTCTCCTATGGTCATTTGCTGACTTGGCACCATCCACAGGCATCTTAACTACTTCAGCCCCGGACCATTAGGCAGCTAAAGGACCTTGCCCCTTTTTGAGATTCGGCACTGCGTCGCTTTAACTGACAATTGCGCGGTCGTGCGACGTGGCTCCCAAACATTTTTTTTTTCCCCCACAAATAGAGCTTTATTTTGGTGGTATTTGATCACCTCTGCGGTTTTTATTTTTTGCGCTATAAACAAAAATAGAGCGACAATTTCGAAAAAAATGCAATATTTTTTACTTTTTGCTATAATAAATATCCCCAAAAATATATCAAAAAACATTTTTTTTCCTCAGTTTAGACCGATACGTATTCTTCTGCATATTTTTGGTAAAGAAAATCTCAATAAGCGTTTATCGATTGGTTTGCACAAAAGTTATAGGGCCAGATTCATGTAGAGCGGCGTAAAGTTGTGCGGGCGTAGCGTATCTAACATACGCTACGCCGCCGTAAATTAGAGAGGCAAGTGCTGTATTCACAAAGCACTTGCTCCTTAAAGCGGAGCTCCACCCATGAAAACAGCATTTTGCCATGTTGTTTAAAAAAAAAAAAAAAAAAAAAACCTGAAAAAAAAAAAAAAATACTCACCCGAAATACCTGTTGCTATGCGGAAGTCCGTAATCTGCCTCACCTGCACCGCGGTTTGATTTCTTCTTCTTCTTCTCCTTGTGAATGGGGCGCGCTGCTTTCTGGGAACTGTGTGTGTTCTCAGAGAGCAGCGCGCCCATTCACATTCCAGCGTGAGACTCGCGCAGGCACAGTAGGAAACGGGCAGTGAAGCCGTACGGCTTCACTGCCTGTTTCCCATAGTGTGAATGGCGGCGCGGGACTCGGAGCGATCGCGGGACCGGCATCGGGGGGGCCCATCAGCGCGGGCGCCTAGGACAGGTAAGTGTCCTTATTTAAAGTCAGCAGCTACACTGTTAGTAGCTGCTGACTTTAAAAAAAAATGTTTTTTCGCGGCTGGAGCTCCGCTTTAAGTTACGGCGGCGTAGCGTAAATGGGCCAGGCGTAAGCCCACCTAATTCAAATGTGTTTCATGTGGGCGTGTTTTATCCAAATGAAGTGTGACTCCACGTTTTTTTAAACTGCGCATGCGCCTGCTGTGAACGTATCCCAGTGCGCATGCTCTGAATGACATCGAAAAGAGTCATTGAAAACGACGTGAACGTAATTTACGTCCAGCCCCATTCACGGACGAGTTACGCAAACGACGGCAAATTTAAAAAATTTGACACGGTCCCGGCGTCCATACTTAACATTGGCTGCGCCATCTTTTTGTTGGAATATCTTTCCGCCTGAAAACGCCTTACGTAAACGGCGTATCTGTACTGCGACGGTCAGGCGTACGGTCGTGAATCGGCGTATCTAGCTAATTTGCATATTTTAGGCGTAAACCCCCTAGCGGCCAGCGTAAATATGCAGTTAAGATACGACGGCGTAAGAGACTTACACCGGTCGTATCTTAGCAAGATTTAAGTGTATCTCGTTTGGAGAAGGATAGGACGGCTTAAAGATACGACGGCTCAGATTCTGAGTTACGACGGCGTATCTACTGATACACCGGCATAACTCTTCGTGAATCTGGCCCTTAGTGTCTACAAAATAGGGGAAAGAGATTTATGGCATTTTTATTAAAAACATTTTTTTTACTAGTAATGGCGTCGATCAGCAATTTTTATTGTGACTGCAACGTTATGGCGGACACATCAGACACTTTTGACACTATTTTGGGACCATTGTCATTTATACAGCGATCAGTGCTTTAAAAATGCACTGATTACTGTGAAAATGACGCTGGCAGTGAAGGGGTTAACCTGTAGGGGGCGCTGAAGGGGTTAAGTGTGTCCTAGGGAGTTATTACTACTGTGGGGGGCGTGGCTTGGCATGTGACGTCACTGACAGGGAACAGACAATCAGTGGCAGTCACACTAGGGAGAACGAGGAAGGGTGGTTTACACTCACCGCTCCCCGTTCATCAAGCCCTGTGACCCGATCGCGGGACGCCGGCGGTGATCGGGTCCCGTGGGCACGGTCACGGAGCACAGGACCAGGACCCATTACATAATCCTGACGTCTGTACTCTGTGTTGTATATAATATAACCATAGGCATGCGCACAGGGTGTGCCAGGTGTGCCCAGGCACAATCACGTACATGTATGTTGCCTTTAAAAGCCCAGCCGCGCCATTCTGCCGACGTATATCGGCATGAAGGGGTCCTTAAGCGGTTAACGAACATTCTTATTTTCTCCAATTCTGAATCTCTCAAAGACTACCAGTACCAGTCAGTCTCCCACTCGCATATTAAAAAAAAGGTAATTTTCCCAACCCTCACTCAGCAGCAGAAGAAAACCTCTGATTGGTCCACAAAACACGAGTCACATTTCCGTTGGAACGAAATTTGGATCCGAATTTCATCTACTAAATTTCATCTACAATTCAGAAGCATGGTAATTCGGATTTAGAATGCTTCCGAATGTGTGAACTTCAGGAAATTTATACGAATTTTGATTCGTAACTAAACGAACCGCACGTGTCTAGTGCAAAGTGCACTTGGAAGTGCAGTCGCTGTAGATCCGAGGGGGATGTGCAAGGAAAGTGAAAAACAGCATTTTAGCTTGCACATGATTGGATAATAAAATCAGCAGAGCTTCACCTCATTTCAGATCTTCCCCAGATCTTCCCCTCAGATCTACAGCAACTGCAATTCCAAGTGCACTTTGCACTTGTAGTTTGCACTTGTAGTGCCTTTCGTAAATAACCCCCTATGTAAGGTGCAACATAGGGCCAGATTCAGGTAGATGGGAGCATCTTTGCTCTGGAGTAACGCTTCTCATTTACGTTACGCTGGCGAAATTTTAGGAGCAAGTGCTGTTATTCACAAAGCACTTGCTCCTAAAGTTGCGGCAGCGCATCGCAAATGAGCCGGCGGAATTCAAATTGGGTGGGTACGGGGCGTGTATTATTTTAACTAAGCGGGATCCCGCGGCGAACGTACTGCGCATGCGTCAAGTGTCAATGCATCCCAGTGCGCATGCTCCAAATTCTGTCAGTGAACGTCAATGACGTCACATCCCCATTCATGAAAGTTTTACGCAAGCGACGCGATTTTTTTTTTTTCCGACGCGATGACGACGGCCATACTTAACATAGGATACTCCACTAGGGGGCTGCTTTATCTTTACGCCGCGTATCGCTTACGGAAACGTCGGAAAGTCACTGCGTCGCGCCCGAATACGATCGTGAATTGCCGATTCCCGCTGATTAACATATTTTTTCAGCGTAAATCAGCGGGAACGCCCCCGGCGCCATTTTTAAATTAAAGTTGCGATGCGATGGCGAAATTTAATTGCGCCGATCGCATCGGAACACCAACCCAGCGTTTCTTGTTTTCTGGTTACAGAAAACAGAAACGCCGGCTTAAAGTGACAGTTAGTGTCTGTGATACTCCAGCCTAACTCTACCTGAATCTGGCCCATAGTGTATAAGGTGCAGGGTCAGGCGGCGTACACACGATCGGACATATCCGATGAAAACGGTCCGCGGACCATTTCCATCGGATATGTCCGATCGGGAGTTTGATCCGATGGCGTGTACACACCATCGGATCAAATTCCCCGCCGCCGGACGGCGCGGTGACGTGGCGGTGACGCGGCGGTGACGTTGACGCCGCCGCGTCACCGCCACGTCACCGCACCAGGAAGTAAAACACTTCCGCGCATGCGCCGAATCCATTCGGCAGCGGCGCGGCGGCGGTGGGGGCCGACATGTCTGCTGGTAAGTGTACTAACCAGCAGACATGTCGGGCGGACAGATTCCCACCGGATAGATTTCAAAGCTTGCTTTGAAATCTGTCGGGTGGAGAAATCTGTCCGCTAGCCCATACACACGAGCGGAGATGTCTGCTGAAACGGTCCATCGGACCGTTTTCAGCGGACATATCCCCTCGTGTGTACGCCGCCTCAGGGTTATATCATATACAACCCAGAGAATGGAGTACAGACATTAGGATTATGTAATATACAACACAGCATATACAGTACAGAGGCCGGGGGAATGCAGCATATACACACAGTCCTGCAGCAGGACACAGATGACAAATATAACGGGAGTCCCTTTTGGGCACAGATTGAGCCAGGAAATAAGGGACATATGTTGGATTGTTTTAACATGGACAGTAATCCACAATATATTCCTTAACCACTTGCTTACTGGGCACATATACCCCCTTCCTGTCCAGGCGAAATTTCAGCTTTCAGCACTGCGTCGCTTTAAATTAAAATTGCGCGGTCGTGCGACGTGCCTTACAAACAAAATTGACGTCCTTTTTTTCCCCACAAATAGATCTTTCTTTTGGTGGTATTTGATCACCTCTGCGTTTTTTTTTTTTTTTTTTTGTGTTATAAACAAAAAAGAGCGACAATTTTGAAAAAAAACACAGAATATTTATTACTTTTTGCTATAATAAAAATCCAATTTTTTAAAAAAAATATATTTTTTTTCTCAGTTTAGGCCGATATGTATTCTACATATTTTTGGTAAAAAAAAAACAATCGCAATAAGCGTATAGTAATTGGTTTGCGCAAAGATTATAGTGGCTAGGAAATAAGGGATAGAATTCTGACAATTTTTTTTTTTTTTTTTTTACTAGTAATACGGCGATCTGCGAATTTTGTCAGGACTGCGATATTGCGACGGACACATCGGACACTTTTGACACATTTTTGGGACCATTCACATTTTTACAGCGATCAGTGCTATAAAAACGCACTAATTACTGTATAAATGTGACTGGCAGTGAAGGGGTTAACACTAGGGGGTGAGGAAGGGGTTAAATGTGAGTCCTGGATGTGTTCTAACTGTGTGGGGGGAGGGGGGTGACTGGGGGAGGTGACCGATGCTGTCTCCCTATGTACAAGAGAAACAGCATCTGTCACCGCTCCCTGACAGGACGTGGAGCTCTGTGTTTACACACAGAGCTTCACGTCCCTGCTCTAAAACTGCCGATCAGCGGGTACCTGGCGGACATCGCGACCACCAGGCACGCGCATCGGCATCTCGGGGACGCGCCGGGTGCGCGAGCGCGCCCCCCAGTGGCCGGAAAAAACAATGCCGTCAATTGACGGCAGCTTGGGAATTCAGATCCCCAAAGCTGCCGTCAATTGAGCATATGCGGGGCCTCAAGTGGTTAATGTCTGCAAAGAACTAATTACAAGTTGTTGGCTTATTCTGAGCCTACCGGTCAATAGTGACTCATTCCTCTGTGTAACAGGCTGTTGAGGTGCTAATTGAGTCGGGCTTCTGAAAGACCTTTCATTATGTATGCTAATACTGTTTTATGTGTGGAATGTACTTGTCAGCTGTAGTAATTAGGTCATGTCAATTATGTTTAGTAAAGGAATGTGTTTTGTGTAACAGGTGAGGGGAACTTGTCAAGCTGTATGCGGAGACAGGCAATCTGGATAATGGGTATTCTGCAGGTGAATCACTTTTTGGCGGAGTTGGAACGTCTGGGGGATAATTACCTCACCTGAATGTCATTATCTAAGACAGGGGTCTCCAAACTGTTTACTTCGAGGGCCACATTCTATATTTTACACATATTCGCGGGCCGGAAAAATAATTTATAAATAAATACACAGTAGAAGAAGAATAGAATTTGACTTACTGCTGACAGCAGGACTGGATGGTGCTCCTATATTTTTTGCTGGCCCCTAAACGCTGGAGCATCATGCAGCGGGGCTAAACTTCCAGTGTGCATGAAGTTTAACACCCATGTCCCCATTCACCCATGTCCCCATTCACCCGTGTCCCCATTCACCCGTGTCCCCATTCACCCGTGTCCCCATTCACTCGTGTCCTCATTCATCTGTGTCCTCATTCATCTGTGTCCTCATTCATCTGTGTCCTCATTCATCTGTGTCCCCATCCATCTGTGTCCCCATCCATCTGTGTCCCCATCCACCTGTGACCCCATCCACTTGTGTCCCCATCCATCTGTGTCCCCATCCATCTGTGTCCCCATCCATCTGTGCCCCCATTCATCTGTGTCCCCATTCATCTGTGTCCTCATCATCTGTGTCCTCATCATCTGTGACCCCATCCATCTGTGACCCCATCCATCTGTGTCCCCATTCATCTGTGTCCCCATTTATCTGTGTCTCCATTCATCTGTGTCCCCATACATCTCTGTCCCCATCAGTCTCCCCATCCATCTGTGACCCCATCAGTCTGTGTGCCCCAATCCATCTGCGTCCCCATTCATCTGTGTCCCCATACATCTCGGTCCCCATCAGTCTCCCCATCCATCTGTGTCCCCATTCATCTGTGTCCCAATACATCTCTGTCCCCATCAGTCTCCCCATCCATCTGTGTCCCTATCAGTCTCCCCAGCTATCTGTCTCCCCATTCATCTGTGTCCCCATCAGTCTCCCCATCCATCTGTGTCCCTATCAGTCTCCCCATCTATCTGTCTCCCCATTCATCTGTGTCCCATCAGTCTGTCCCCCATCAGTCTGTGACCAGATCAGTCTTCCCATTCATCTGTGTCCCCAGTCTCCCCATTTATCTGTGTCCCCATCCATCTGTGTGCCCATCCATCTTTGTCCCTATCACTCATCAGGCTATCCCCACAAATTGGTGTCCCCATTAGAGCCCCCCCATCATTAATCCGAGTCTCCCTGCACATTTGTGTCCCCATCACAGTGCACCCCCGCCTGCATATTTGTGTCCCCATCAGAGCCATTACCTCCCCTTCCGCATATTTGTGTCACCATTAGAGCCATCAGCTCCCCTCCTCACATGTTTGTGTCCCCATAAGAGCCACCATCACCCCCACATTTGTGTCCCCATCAGACCCCACTGATATTTGTGTCCCCATCAGAGTTATCACCCCCCCCCCCACATTTATGTCCCCATCAGAGTCATCAGCCCCCCCCCCACATTTGTGTCCCCATCAGAGTCATCAGCCCCCGCCCCCACACATTTGTGTCTCCATCAGAGTCATCAGCCCCCCCCCCACATTTGTGTCCCCATCAGAGTCATCAGCCCCCCCTCCACGTGTGTCCCCATCAGAGTCATCAGTCCCCACATATTTGTGTCCCCATCAGAGCCATAAGAGTTATCAACCCCCCCCCACATTCGTCTCCCCATAAGAGTCAGCCCCCACATTTGTGTCCCCATAAGAGCTATTCTACCCACCCCCACACAAGTGTATCAGCCCCCCTCCTTGCATGTGTCCAGCGCGTGTCCAGCGCGTCTCCATCACTAGCTGTGCAGACCTGCTGCACCTCCCGACTCCCGCCCCGCTGGTATTACACACTCGTTACTGGATAACAGCGAGGCAGGAGGCGGGAGGAGGGAGGCGGCAACGGGTCTGCACTAAACACCTCATTGGCTGCTGGGATGCCGTGGTCCCAGCAGCCAACACAGTGAAACGCCGGGAGGGATTACGGGACCTGCGCTGCATATTGCCTGGGACGAATATGCAGCGCAGGTTCCACAACTAACAGGGGAACTAAGGATTCAAGCTGCGGGCCGGAAGAAATGGCCTGGCGGGCCGGATGTGGCCCGCGGGCCGTAGTTTGGAGACCCCTGATCTAAGAGAATGTGATTGAAGTTCATTGTGTGATGTTAGAGGGGTGGAGAGTTTATTGTCCCTGTGATTAACTGTGACATGTTTGTAACTGTATAAGAACCAGCTGAGTTTACCATTAAAACATTCATACATTTTACTCAGAACACAGAGCGTATGTCTCGTCTCTCTGAGGGAATTCTTATGGATCGGGTCCTGTCGGCTGGATTGTCGGATAAGCTGTTGTGGTTGGGGCGATGGAATGGATATCGTAAACGGTAAACAAAACGGTAAACGGTAAACAAAAAAATGCATTTCCTGCAGAAAATGTGTGGGGATGCTGAATAGCTGACTGCTAACTGGATGAATAGCTTAAATCTGTAAGAAAAAGTCGAAGAAGTGAGAATAGTTGAAAAAATAGGAAAAGCTGAAAAGCTTTTTTTTTTAAAAAAGCTGACACTAAAAGTTTGCAAAGAATAAGCCCAATACACACTGGGCCAGATTCACAAAAGAAGATACGCTGGAATTACGCTAGGATCAGATTGGCGTAAGTCACTTATACCGTCGGATCCTAAATGCAATAATACGCGGGCCGCGCCGCTGGCCACGATTTCTGCGCCGAATATGCAAATGAGCCGATACGCCAATTCCCGAACGTTTTTGCGTCGCGTCGACGTAGTTTACATTGTTTCCGTAAGCGTAAGGTTACCCCTACTATATGATGGGTAACCTTACGTTAGTCCGCCGTATGCCATGTTAAGTATGGACGTCGGGACAGCGTTGTTTTTTTCCGTCGTTTACGTCATTTGCGTAACTCGTCGCAAATAGGCCTGTACGTTAATTACGTTGCCGTCGTAATCGCTGTATTTGCGCCGTACGATGGAGCATGCGCAGTGGCCTACGTTTAAGGCCAGCGCATGCGCAGTTCGTTCGACACGGGGGCACGCTTAATTTAAATACAAGCCGCCCCCTTTGAATTACGCGGCCTTACGCCGGGCCATTTACACTACACCGCCGCAAATTACGGAGCAAGTGCTTGGAGAATACGGCACTTGCTCCTGTAAATTGGGGCGGCGTAGTGTAAATAGCTTACGTTACGCCAGCCGCAGGATGTACCTGAATCTAGCCCACTCTGTTTAATCGATAACATTTCCTGAAATGATCACTAAACTTAAACAGCTTTTTCACAAAAACTGTAAAAGATATCAAACTGAAAATATATAGCTGAATATTTTGTGAACATTTTAAAGTTTGTTTGGCATCTGTAGCCGAAAGTATGAAGGAGCTGAAACTTTTGGGAGTGGAAGATGATTTTAAGGATTTGAAGCATGCTCTCATTGACTTCAATGTTTAAAAAAGTGTTAAAAAGCTTAATATTTTAAAAAGTATAAATAGTACAAAAAAAATTGAAGAAGTTTCACTATTAGCTGAAAGAGCTGAACATTTTAAAAGTTGAATGGTTTTAATAGCTGAAAGTATGTAGAAGTCACTCAGAGCCAAAAAACATACAAAATTCTAATTAAAATTAAGAACAATTAAAAAAAATGACCAACAATACTGGGAGTGCTTGGAGAGCGTTTCCACTAATAAATAAAAGGATTTGAATTCTTCTCTGTTTTATACGAAACTAAAAAAAAAAAAAAACTTTTGGTCTTACCCTTTAACATCGGTTGAAAAATGCAGTATGGGGTGACTTGATATGAGATCAGGAAGCAATCTGCGGTGACCCCAACAAGCAGGAGGCCATTGTGTGCAATATCTGGGGTCACCATCCATGTGAGTGCAATGTGTGTTCTCGCTCTCTGGATGATCCTCTCCCACCTGTCGGGGTTTCATAGTCCACAATGTGATTCTGATATTTTCCTGTTTGGCAAACAATCCGTCCTCTTTCCTGCCAGGAGAGAGGAAACAGCGGCGGAGTCCGTGAGACGCGCAGGTCTGCTCTCTGCTCCGCCCAATATAAACCGTAATAATGTGCTGGAATAGAGATAAGACATACAGCTGTGTCACAGAAAACTCCATCTCCTCAGCTTCATAATCCTAATCCTTAACCACTTAAGCCCCAGACCATTAAGCTGCTTAAAGATCTTGCCACTTTTTGCGATTCGGCACTGCAACGCTTTAAGTGACAATTGCGCGGTCGTGCGACGTGGCTCCCAAACAAAATTGGCGTCCTTTTTTTCCACACAAATAGAGCTTTTTTTGGTGGTATTTTATCACCTCTGCAGTTTTTATTTTTTGCGCTATAAACAAAAATAAAGCGACAATTTTTTTCTTGCCATTCTGCCGACGTATCTAGTCGTGGGGCAGTCCTTAAGCGGTTAAAGTGGTTGTAAACCCTTACAGACCACTTTAACCTACAGCTAAGCCTAGATTAAGGCTTACCTGTAGGTGCAAGAAATATCTCCTAAACCTACACGGTTTAGAAGATATTTGCAAAAGAAAAGCACTGATGTCTACAGCGCATGCGCTATAGACAAAGGCGCGCAGGCGCACTGAGCCTGCCGTTACTAACGGCGATCATGCCGTTAGTAGCAACACCCGCGCATATGTGCGGGAGTGATGTCATTGCCGCTCCGGCCATTCTGAGTACTCCCCATTTATTACCACCCTCTGAACTCACCCCTGTAGCCAGTTTTTAATCCATGTGCTCACCCTGTGGTCCATGCCAACGCACCTTTTTTGTACAGTAAACGTTTATGGGGAACTGTGTCAAATGCTTTTGCAAAATCCAGATACACCATGTCACATACCTGGTGGAGATCGAGAAGTAGAGGGGGCTTCTCTTTCACCTCCTGTCCAACGCCCCTGGAAGAGATGACAGAGAGTGGAGGATACAGAGTGGCACGAGGACCGATGTAGTAGATGGCAGAGACCTGATGGCTGGAGATCACTGGGCAGGTACTGAATACAGGAACTATGTGTTGCTGGAACAGCAGGCGGAGGCGTAGCCGGAATGGAAGCCAGGGGGTCATCAACAGCCGAGCAGAGCAGGTACCGAGACGAGAGGCAGAGACTAAGTCAGGATACAGGCCGGGTCTGGTACACAGTCAGCGAGGTACAGGAACATAAGGCATGACCAGAGTCAACACAAACCAAAGTCACAGGTAGGCAGGTGGAGATCAAGATAGGTACAGATGAATCCGGGCCAAACACAAGCAACAGGAATAAGTCTGGTAACAGGAAACAAGCTGAAAGACCAAGACACTCGCACCAGTGTGAGCGCTTGTTACCTGGGTTTCTCTTACACACCACTTCTACGGGCCTTCCTTTATCTAGATGGCAACTCTCCTTCTCATAGAAGGTTAATAGATTGGTTTGGCAAGAAAGATTCTTCATTACTGCTAATGATTACTGCTAATGATACAGTTGTCATTACTAAAATCTTGTATATAGTCCCTTATCATCGCCTTCAAGAGCTTACATACTATTGATGCTAGGCTAACTGGTCTGCAGTTCCCAGGGATGTATTTTGGGCCATTTTTTAAATATTGGTGCTACATTGGTTTTTCTCCAATCAGCTGGTACCATTCCCCAGTTAGTAGAGTGCGGTTGGAAACCCACGAAACACGTTGTGATTTATCAGACCCTATCTTACATCAAGAAGTCAAGTCCTTTTAAGTGTGTGTGTGGGGGGGGGGGGGTGAACAATGATAATTTGTGCAACATATGTGAAGGATCTTAAAGTATTTTTTCCAGGATATTGAAAACTTGCCACGTGTTTTTATTATTTTATATTAAATGGTATAATTTTAATAGTAGGGTATATATATTGCACTTACTAGGCGCTTTTAAAGTCACATATTTATAATGATTGGTTTTTGTTACTGGCTGAGAAAAAAACTTACTAAAATACATAAACTTGAGCAAACTTTCGGACATCTTTTGTAGATGGATCGGCAATTCACCGATGATATATAATCCCTGCCTGATGCTGCTCATCGAAATGAAATAAAAATTAAATAATAATAAAAAAAAAAAAAAAAGTACATAAATACTAATGAACAAATAAGAAATAAATTACGGCCAGAGCGCAAACATAAATCTGAGCGATGAATTATACCGCTAGCAAAATGTTTGGACAAGTTTTCTAATAAAATTTAATTGGTTAATTGGGGGGTGATGTAACGACTTTTTAAGGAAAAGCTTTCTTGGAAGCGAAAACCTTTTTTTGCCGGTGTAATTTGTGATTATTTAATTCTCTGGTGGAGTTATTGACCGGAGTAGAGAGGCTGAAAAGTATCGGAAACTTTCATAAGTAGTAATCATAAAAAATAATAATAGTAACGGAGACAGCAATATTAGTAACAAAGGCAGCGAAAGGGGGACAAAAGGTCACCGGGGCAGATTAATATTTCAGAGACATATTAAAAACCTTCTATTTATTGTGTTGGGGGTTTGGTGAACATTTATTGGAAGTGCTCGGTAGAAGTTGATATTTTGTTCTTTACAATCGTTTGCTGGACAGTCGTATAGGTATGAGTCACATACTCCATAATCTCAGGCTGCCAGCTGACCCCGGTGTCGTCCCGGCCTGGGTATGCTGTCATTAAGTGCAAAACTTCCAGTGACCTTACCATGAGCCTGGATTCACTCTTGAGCATCAGCGTTTTTATGTAACTCTGGATTTTATTATTTTTTTGCATCTTTTTGCATGTTTTTTTTTTTTGCCATTTTCAAGCTTGGGTGATTTTGTTTGAGTCAACGGCCAATGAGTTTGGCCTCGTACACAAGGGGCAGAATCTCGTCAGGAAAAAAATTTAGTTTTTCCTTACGAGTTTCTTGGCAAGAATCTCTTGCTGCCCGAGTGTACACACAGTCCTTTCCGCGGTTCTCTTGAAAGGCAAGAAAGCGGTGACGTCATCGCGTATGACGAGCATGCGCTCGTCACATTCAATGCCGTCGCGGCCATCTTACTTCACCCTACCCATGCCTCGGAAGCTACCGTGCATGTGTCAAAGTCATTTCGAGAATTCGCAGGTTTCCACGGCGACAGGTAAGTATACACACTCTCTGGTTTCTCGTCAGGAAACAGGCCGACTAGAATCTCGACGAGAAAATAGGGAGCAGGATCTCTATTTTTCTCGTCGAGATTCTGGCCAGATTTCCAGACGAGAAACCTGCAAGCCTCGTACACACGCTCGCTTTGCCAGCAGTTTTCTTGCTGGTTCTATGCCGAGAAAACCAAGCATGTGTACGAGGCTTGAGAACAGGATGGTTCTATGGCCTCGTACACACGACTGAGGAACTCGTCGTAAAAAAGAAACGTTGTTTTCCTCGACGAGTTCCTTGTCAGGCTTGTCGAGAATCTTGTCAAGCTTTCGTACAACACATACGACGGTACTATAAAGGGGAAGTTCGATTCCACTGGCGGCTTTTACTAATCTCATGTTTAAAGTTTGGTGAGAGACGATTAGCGCTTTTCAGTCTGTTACAGCATGACGAATGTGCTACCTCCATTACGAACGCTACTTTTACTGAAGGTGCGCTCCCGTATCATACTTTATTCTGAGCATACATGGGTTTCTAAGCATACACACGGACGTGTTTCTCGTTGTAAACCAGCCCGACGAGAAACACGACGAGGAAATTGAGACTCCCGACGAGAAAAAAGAGAACTTGTTTTTCTCGTCAAGATCCACAACAGATTTCTCGTCAAAAAGCATACACACGACCGTTTTCCTCGGAAAAAAAGCTCTGCCAACAAGTTTCTTGATGGATTTTGTCGAGGAAAACGGTCGTGTGTACGAGGCCTAATGTGCAACATTTTTCAGGTGCTCCCAAAGAAGCCTACTGTGGCAAAAAAAATATCAGTCATGCCCCAAAGAAGCTCCGGTACTTTTGGTAAATGTTAATTGTTTATGTTAATTGTAAACGTGCACAATAGAAAAATCTAATTTTGGTGCCGAAGAAGTAAGTCTGTGTGACAGTCATAGAGATCTCTATGATTAAAGCTGAACTCTAGGCACATTTTTAGGGCTGTGACTGCGTTGCATGGGTTAGCTACTTGTTTTGGTCTAAGGGTTGGGAGAGCTGAGATATGTTCACTTATGCCCCGTACACACGATCACTTTTTGTGATGAAAAAAAATGACATTTTTTAAAATGTCATTTAAAATGATGGTGTGTGGCCAAAATGTCATTTTATGTCTTCTATAAAAATGACCAAAAAAAAATTCGAACATGCTCGAATTTTTTATGTCATTTTTCAAAATGTCATTTTTTGTGTCATAAAAAATGATCGTGTGTGGGCAAAACTACGTAAAAAATGACGTTTTAAACCCGCACATGCCCAGAAGAAAGTTAGGAGACAGGAGGTAAAACTACCATTCATAATGGAGTAAGCACATTCATCACGCTGTAACAGACAAAAAAGCAGGAATCGTCTTTTACTAACAAGTAACCAGCTAAAAGCAGCCTCAAGGCAAACAGAACTTCCCCTTTAGAGTGCCATCACTTTGTTCATCATTTTCCAAAAATGATGGTGTGTACGCAACGTCATTTTTGAAAATGAAGTTTGAAAAATGTTGTTTTTTTTCATGAAGGAAAATGACATTTTTTTTCATCACAAAAAGTGATCGTGTGTACGGGGCATTAGAATAAAGAATAAATTAAGATGGGCATGATAACTGATCACTAACTCTGATCATTAAGACAAGGCAGGGACGTAGATAATGGGGGGTCAGGGGGGTTCAAACTCCCCCTAGAGCATTCTTCCAAAAAAAAAAAATCAAATACAAGATGTGCTTGGCTCCCTGCCCTACTGCCACACATGGCACCAGTAACAGGCAGCCCAGCATTCAGTGGTGTATGCAACATTAACAATGTAGCAACCAGCAGGTTGTAAGATGATCATTACGCACAAGCCGCATTCACCACTGGGCTGTAGTGCGGCCACTTCTATTAGTAACCAGGTAGCTGAGCACACTGAGCGCAGTAGGAGCAAACGGCACCTGTGACTCTGCCCACTGCTCTCTACACCCTGTATTCCCATTGGCTTGCAGTGCCGCATCCCAGTGTGGGCTTCGGGGAGGAGCTTTGCTTGGGCAGTGGAGCACAAAACACTAAAGGCTTGGGCAGTACTGTGTAGCCACTGGATTAAACTGCTGCTTTCCAGTTCCCTCCAGTCAGGCATGTACCTCTCTCTTTTGTCTGCCCCGGACCCAAAGAATTTATAAGCGAAAATGTGTGGCTCCCGCCCCCTCCACAGCTCAGCGCTTCAGTGAGCACTGGAGGGGCAGAGCAGGGAGCCACTGACTGACAGTCACCACCAGTGGCGGCCCGTACATAGAGGGCACATGAGTGCCGCCTCTCCTATCCATTCATCCGACCCCCTGATCCACATATCAGTGGCGCCGGACCATGGATTCCAATGTGGCAGGGTGGGTGTTTTTTTTTTTAAGCACCAGATTACAGCCAGATGCTCTAATAGGCTTAGAAAATGGGAGGCCTCGGAGCCCAGAGCATTTCACTCTGAGCCCACCCAGTGGAGTGACCATAGCAAATTAATTTTCACTATTATCCCACTAAAGTTCCTCCCCGCCAATCTGGAGGCGGGTCTGTGAGACCTGTTTCCCTGATTGGCCAAAGCATCAGGCGATCCTATTGGATGCCTAACGCTTTGGCGGAAGAGGAGACACACAGTGGAGGCAGCTGGATGAGCGGACACTGGAGCCGCCATGGCTGCCGCCCACACTCCAGGAGAGGAGGAGAAATCATCACGAGCTGGTAAGTACCGGACCGCTCACAGGGGGTGCTGTCTCAGTGCCATGCCACACCGCTGGGGGGTTGTTTGTTTGCCGCCCCCCCAAAAGAAGAACCCACCAGATGCCGCTGGTCACCACTCTTGGCTCAGACCTGAGGAGAAAACTGAGTTAACAGCTGTGTTTGATCGCTAAGTTTTCACTGTAGAGCTGAAGGGGATAGATGTAGCATTGGATCAATGATAGGTGAGTATAAATTGTATTTTATTTTTTAAGTCTATACTTCTTTTTTCATATGATAAATATACCTGGCGTCCTTTAAATTGTATATATTATTTAAAAAATAAAGATATTTATGGATAGTACATAGAGGGAGGCCCTAGAATTGGTCCCGAATCTGCTGACGACCGGCCATACGATACGTCTCCTGTGGATTGAGCAAATAATTCTCCCGTTTGCGTATATATATTTATGACAGCGAACGTGCTGGAAGGACATGAGAAGCATCAGAGGTTATAAATGCAAATATTACTGTAAGTGTATAAATCATGATTCTTTGGCTTGGCGGGAAGGGCGTGGGATTTTTGTTCTATGCACGATGGAAATTTGGCCCCGGGTTGTGGCTTTTAAAATTTTAATTGGCCAATTTATATTCGAGTGAGGTCTGCAAAATATAAACATATTTATTTCACTTCGACTTCTGCTTTGTGTCTGTTAGAACTTCAACTTGGGAGTTTTCCTAATATTTCTAATGCTATTCTATTATTTTCATTTAAAGAGGATCTCCGGGAAATAAGTTATATCCTTCACCTTCCACCCCTTTTTATCAGACACCTTTATCAGACATCCATTGATCTCCATGGGAGGGCTGCGCAATATGTCAGCCCTTATCTGAAAGCATATGAGCTGAGATGTATTCATTATGGGCCAGATTCAGATAGCCTTTACGTCGGCATATCTATAAATACGCTGCGTAAAGTATATTCTGAGCCGGCGTATCTTTTTTCTGTATTCAGAAAACAAGATACGCCGGAATTCTGCTAAGATACGAGCGGCGTAAGTCTGTTACACCCTCGTACCTTAGTTGCATATTTACGCTGGCTGCTAGGTGGCGCTTCCGTCGATTTACAAGTCGAATATGTAAATTAGGGAGATACGGCGATTCACGAACGTACATGCAGCTGGGCGTTGTAGTTTACGTCGTTTGCGTAAGTGTTAGCCCGGCGTAAAGTTACCCCTGCTATATGAGCCGGAGCCAATGTTAAGTATGGACGCCGGGACAGCGTCAAATTGTACGTCATTTACGTTGTTTGCGTAAATCTTTCGGGAATGGGGCTGGATGTAATTACGTTCACGTCGTTTACATTGACAACTTGTGGCGTGATTTCACGCATGCGCACTGAGATACGTCCACGGACATGCACCGTCCAGAAAAAGCGTAAATTACGTGGGGTCATGATTCATTTACATGAATCACGCCCCCACATTACTAATTTAAATTAGGCGCCCTTACGCCGGACACTTTACGCTACACCGCCGCAACTTATGAAGCTAGTGCTTTCTGAATAAGGCACTTGCCCATAACAGTTGCCCATAACATAACGGAGGCGTAGCGTAAAGAGCATACGCTACGCCCGCAGAAATTTACGCAAACTTCTCTGAATCTGGCCATATAAAAGTAACCCAAAAGCATCATTTCGTTTTCATCCTTTTTTCTTCTACCATTTTTTCTTCTTTTTGTGAAAAATAAAAAGTTAAATAATGAGGATCATACAAGGAAAGAATAACAGGAGGATAGTTCATAGGAGCTTATGTAACCCTCAGAATCCAGAGCAGCACACAAGCTTAAAGCGGAGTTCCACCCTTAAAACCACTTTGTTTCATCCCATCCAGCATACTGGCGTCAGCGCCAGTATGCTGTTTTTTTTTTTTTTTTTAATGCATGTACTTACTTTATAATAAATCATTTAATTTTGTGCGCACCGCGGTATGTCGTCGCTATAAGGCGTCACGCCTTCCGGAAACAGCCGATTAGCGTTCAGCTCTTCTCGGCGCCTGCGCACAGACCCAGAAGCTGACTGCGCAGGCGCCGTATATAGCCGCGTCACGCCCTCCGAAAAAAGCCGAACTAGGACCGGCTATTTACGGCGCCTGCGCAGTCAGCTCCTGGGTCTGTGCGCAGGCGCCGAGAAGAGCCGAACGCTAAACGGCTATTTCCGGAAGGCGTGACGCCTTATAGCGGTGACATACCGCGGTGCGCCCGAAATTAAATTATTTATTATAAAGTAAGTACATGGATTTACACGCTGACACCAGTATGCTGGATGGGATGAAACAAAGTGGTTTTAAGAGTGGAACTCCGCTTTAAAAAAATAAAATAATAATTAGGCCTGAGGATTAGTTAAAACCCCCAAATATGTTTTTTAAAAAACCCCAGAGAATAAAATGGTGGTAGTTCAAACATTTTTATACAACAAATTATTATTTAATATGTAGCACTACCCCCGCAGGAGCCGCTGGTTTGATTTGGGATCGGCGTGTCACCTTTCTTAGCATGTCTAGGGGTATGATAAAGATGGATGACAGGAACAATAATCAAATGTCCAGACAGCGAGATGTCATTTTCTGTGCTTTTATTCTCGCGCCAACACGGCAACAGGTAACTCCAGGTGAATGACAGGAAAGGGTGATGAGAAGAAGAAGTTGCAGAATCAGGCCCTAGTTGCGCAGAAACAGTTCTGCTTTAATGATACCCTTTTCACACAGCGCCACTCCAGCCAGAGTGGGCATAGCGCACCCGGACAGTCTCTCCCACAGAACTGGCAGCCGGGATGCTGCTCGGAACCCCTGAGAAGGAAGCAAACCTCTGCCACAGGCTTGGCTCACTGGAATTTAAGAGAAGTGCCTCTGCCACAGACCCTTGTTCTGGAATGCGACTTGACAGAGCAATTCCTTCTCAGTAAGCATTTATCTGAATTGTCTTCAGATAGTTCTTGACTTTTTAGGTCACTGACTGACAGGTTGCCGTATAACAAACTCCCAGTGTCCGGTCACCTCGATCCCCGATGGCTCGTCAAGGCCCTATTGGATCGCCTGCCTCCGGGCTCTCCTCAGACTGACTCCCCACCGAATAGCACACCTCGCTTGGGATCTTCTAATAGGTGTGGGGTCCCAGTAAGTCACTGGAGCCCTTTTGCAGCTTTAGTTACTCCAGGCCATGAAGGGCCCAGAGCCAGAAACTCCACGTAGCATGTGCGCCCCGGCCTGGTAGGCCATATCGCCGGGGCCCGTGACATGCGCACACCCCAAAGGTGAGTGCCGCACCCGAATCCAACCTCGAACTCCCGACGCCAAGATGGAGCCCTAAAAAAGTACCCACCTCCTCTAATTGGCTGCTGGCAAGAGGGCGCTATCGCTGGTCTCCACTGCTGCCACCTGTCATTCCAAAATGGGAAAGCATCACTGGAATGCAGAATTAAACAACAGCACAGCACAGCACTAAACTAGCACAATTACATGGATGAGAGCTGAATAAGTCTCTCATCCCCCTCTAAATTTGGATAGCGTCCGTACTTGGAAGTACAGGGGCGCTACAAATATATTTAGTATATCATTTGAAAATATACAGTGTTATCCAGTATTGCACTATACATGTTCTATATGGTTGTGCACTACTCTCTCTCAGTCAACATTGACTTTTTTTTAATTCTAATGCTGCTAGCATTAGTAAATAGATTGGGAAGTAAATCATATTTACTTAAAAAAAAAAAATCTTTTAACATTTATTAACCACTTAAGGACCGCCTACTGCACATTTACGTCGGCAGAATGGCACGGCTGGGCACATCAACGTATATATACGTTGATTTTAGTACCCAGCCGTGGGTCACGGGCGCGCGCCCGCAGGCGCGCGCCCGCGCCCCGGTCCGAAGCTCCAGGACCGGGACCGCGGGATTCGCGGACCCGATCGCAGCTGGAGTGCGGCGATCTGTCCCTGGAGCGGAAGAACGGGGAGAGCCGTGTGTACACACGGCTTCCCCGTGCTTCTCTGTGGCCGTAGCATCGATCGCGTCATCCCTGTAATAGGGGGACACGATCGATGATGTCACACCTACAGCCACACCCCCCTACAGTTGTAAACACACACATTAGGTCACACATCCCCTACAGCGCCACCTGTGGTTAACTCCCAAATTGCAACTGTAATTTCCACAGTAAACAATGCAATTTAAATGCATTTTTTGCTGTGAAAATGACAATTGTCCCAAAAATGTGTCAAAATTGTCCGAAGTGTCCGCCATATTGTCGCAGTCATGAAAAAAATCGCTGATCGCCGCTATTAGTAGTAAAAAAATAAATGTTATAAAAATGCAATAAAACTATCCCTTATTTTGTAAACGCTATAAATTTTGCGAAAACCAACCGATAAACGCTTATTGTGATTTTTTTTACCAAAAATATGTAGAAGAATACGTATCGGCCTAAACTGAGGAAAAAAAATGTTTTTTTATATATTTTTGGGGGATATTTATTATAGCAAAAAGTAAAAAATATTGCATTTTTTTTAAATTGTCGCTCTATTTTTGTTTATAGCGCAAAAAATAAAAACCGCAGAGGTGATCAAATACCACCAAAAGAAAGCTCTATTTGTGGGGAAAAAAGGACGCCAATTTTATTTGGGAGCCACGTCGCACGACCGCGCAATTGTCAGTTAAAACGACGCAGTGCCGAATCGCAAAAAAGGGCAAGGTCCTTTACCTACATTTTGGTCCGGGTCTTAAGTGGTTAAAGGGTTAGTAAAGGAAAAAAAAATTGCCTTTAAAATAACATACATGTTATACTAAACTCCACTGTGCAGTTCATTTTGCACAGAGTGGCCCCGATACACCTCTTCTGGGGTCCCTCGGCAGCGGTCTCTGGTCCTCCCCGCATGTACTGACCACAGTCATGCGAGAGTTCGCATGGTGGTGAGTAATTGCCAGCGTGCTCCTGTGATACAGCGAGCAGCCATAGCCACTCACTGTATCACTCAGCCCCGCCCCTCAGCAAGCTGCATCACTGGATGTGATTGACAGGAGCACCAGCCAATGGCTGCGCTGCTTTCAATCCAATCCGCTCTAGCCAATCAGCAGCCAGGCTGAGCGACGAAGAGGATCTCGGGACCGCGCGCAGGACTTTCGAGGGGTCAGGTAAGTATAACGGGGGCTCGGGGGCGACAGCATCAGATGTTTTTTCACCTTAATGCATAGATTGCATTAATGTGATTTTGCTTTAATAGCGGCCTTCATCTCATCTATATTGTTGGGTCTGGTGTCACTCATTGTTAGGAGAATACCTGTAATGAGTGGAGACCAATGGCCGACAACGTCAAACAAGCTTAGTTATCAGGTCTGCGAGAAATAGGAAAGCCTGAATAGCTAGACCTATGATCAGTGTTGGGGGTCACAAGCCAAGGTCAGGGCAGGAGGAGAGTTACGTGGTTGGGGTCACAAGCCAAAGTTGTTTCCAAACAGCAAATAGAAGTAGAAAACCGGATCAGACCACAATAATCTGGCGACAGGAAGTACAGATGAAGGCTTATATAGGAAGTTCATGGGAAGAGCGGGGTTTACCAATGCATCAGGCAGGGAGCTGTTCAGCATCCCAGACAGCTCAGTGAGAAGAATCAATGCCAGACACACAAGAGGTCACAGGTCCTGACACTCATCTTCCTCTTGACATTACCCCACAGATTCTCCATGTTTACCAAATCATGAAAATTTACCAAAATGTCCCAATTTTAACCTTAATTTCTCTGTAGCCAACACTCCCAATTTTGCTTGCAACTCACCCCAACCCTAGTTTTTCTAAATGTGCTGGTCATTTTTATGTGGAATGAAGATTTTGAAATATCACAAAAAATACACACATTGGCCCGGATTCACAGCCAACGGCGCATCTTTGTGCGGGCGTAGCGTATCTTCTTTACGTTACGCCGGCGCAACGTTGAGAGGCAAGCATGCTATTCACAAAGAATGATTCAACGTTGTGCCGGCGTAGCGTATAGTTGTCGATGTAAGCCGACGTAAGTCAAAGTAGGTGGAAGTGGGCGTGTAACATTTAAATGAAGCGTAACCCCATGCAAATGATGGGCTGAGCTTCAAAAAACGAACTGCGCATGCGTTGTCTCTTGGACGCATCCCAGTGCGCATGCTCACAGCTACGTCAAAATAGCTGCCTAAGATACATCAATTCACTGCCTACGACGTGAACATAACCTACGCACAGCCCAATTCACGTAGTACTACGTAAACGGCATAAAATACGACGGCTGTTCCCTGGTCCATACCTTTGAATGGGTTGCGCCTCCTATATGGGGAATAATTTTACGCCGGACGTAAGCCTGGCGCATCTACGTTCGTGAATCGGCGAATCTTACTCATTTGCATATTTAACATGGGTACGCCGAATGCGTCCAGCATAACTATGCGCCCACGATACGCCGGCATAGGCAAGTTACGTTGGGCGGCTGAAGCCTTGTTTTACGACGTATCTAGCTTTGTGAATCGGCGCAGAGATGCGACGGCGCACATTTGTACTTACGACGGTGTATCTTTAGATACGTCGGCGTAAGTCCGTCGTGAATCCGGGCCAATGTACTTCTCTGTTGACGTCAATGCATTTTACCAAATCATCTAAATTCGCCAAAATGTCCTAATTTTTGCCTAAATTTCTTTGAATCCAACACTCCCAATTTTGCTTGTTACTCACCACTACCCTGGGTTTTATAAAATTGCTTGTCACTTTTATTTGGAATGAACCTTTTGAAATATTAAAATCTACCACTTAAAAAAATAAATAATAATAATCATAATGTGCTTCTCTGTTGACGTCAATGCATTTTACCAAATCATGAATATTTACCAAAACGTCCCAATTTTCAATTAATTTTCTCTGTAGCCAGCACTCCCAATTGTGCTTGTTACTCACCCCAACCATGGTTTTTCTAAATGTGCTGGTCATTTTTATGCGGAATGAAGCTTTTGAAATATCAAAATCTACCACAAAAAAAATTAATACACACAATGTACTTCAATGCATTTTACCAAATCATCTAAATTCACCAAAATGTCCCAATTTTTGCCAAACTTCCTTTGACGCCAACACTCCCAATTTTGCTTGTTACTCACCCCTACCCTGGGTTTTTATAAAATAGCTTGACACTTTTATTCGGAATGAACCTTTTGAAATAATAAAATCTACACAAAAAAATAATAATAATCATAATGTGCTTCTCTGTTGACGTCAATGTATTTTACCAAATAATGCAAATTTACCAAAATTACCCAATTTTAACCTAAATGTCTCAGTAGACAACACTCACAATTTTGCTTGTTACTCACCCCAATTCTGTTTTTTCTAAATGTGCTGGTCATTTTTATGCAGAATTAAGCTTTTGAAATATCAAAAATACACACAATGTACTTTTCTGTTGACTTCAATGCATTTTACCAAATCATCTAAATTCACCAAAATGTCCCAATTTTTTACAAAATTTATTTGAAGCCAATTTTGCTTGTTAATCACCCCTACCCTGCTTGAAATATTTATGTGGAGCGAAACGTTTTTAATATTAAAATCTACCCCATAATGTGCTTCTCTGTTCATGTCAATGTATTTTACCAAATCATGAAAATCATACCAAATCATACCAAAATGTCCCAATTGTAACCTTAATTTCTCTGTAGCCAACGCTCACAATTTTGCTTGTTACTCACCCCTACAAAGGTTTTTCTAAATGTGCTGGTCATTTTTATGCAAATTGAAGCTTTTGAAATATTAAAATCTACCACAAAAAAAAAAAAATACACACAATTTACTTATCTGTTGACTGCACTGCATTTTCCCAAATCATCTAAATTCACCAGAATGTCCCAATTTTTGCCTAAATTTGATTGAAGCCACCACTCCCAATTTTGCTTGTTACTAACCCTTACTCTGGGTTTTTATAAAATAGCTTGACACTTTTATTCAGAATGAAGCTTTTGAAATATTAAAATCTACCACTTAAAAGATTAATAATAGTCATAATTTGCTTCTCTGTTGACATCAATGTATTTTACCAAATCGTGAAAATTTACCAAAATTTACCAATTTTAACCTAAATTTCTTTGTAGCCAACACTCCCAATTGTGCTTGTTACTCACCCCTACAAAAGTTTTTCTAAACATGTTGGTAATTTTTATGCGAAATTACATTTTTAAAATATCAAAATCTACCACAAAAAAAAACACACAATGCACTTCTCTGTTGACTGCAATGCATTTTACCAAATCATCTGAATTCACCAACATGTCCCGATTTTTGCCTTAATTTCTTGGAAGCCAACACCCCCAATTTTGCTTGTTACTTACCCTTACCCTGTGTTTTTATAAAATTGCTTGTCACTTTTATTCGGAATGAACCTTTTGAAATATTAAAATCTACCACTTAAAAAAAAAAATAATAATAATCATAATGTGCTTCTCTGTTGACGTCAATGTATTTTACCAAATCATCAAAATTCACCAAAATGTCAAATGTCCAAAATGTCAAATTTTTTACAACATTTATTTGATTTTTGCTTGTTACTCACCCCTACCCTGTTTGTAATATTTATGTGGAATGAAACGTTATTAATAATAAAACCTACCATATAATGTGCTTCTCTGTTGATGTCAATGTATTTTACCAAATCATGAATATTTACGAAAATGTCCGGCCTCGTACACACGACCGAGAATCTCGTCGTAAATTAAACGTTGTTTTCCTCAACGAGTTTCTTGCCAGGGTTGTCGAGAATCTTCTCAAGCTTTCCTTGCATACACACTGTCAAGACAAAATCTTGTTGTTCTCAAATATGGTGACGTACAACACGTAGGACGGCACTATAAAGGGGAAGTTCCATTCCACTGGTGCAACCCTTGGGGCTGCTTTTACTAATCTCATGTTACTGCGTGTTAAGTAAAAGTTTGGTGAGAGACGATTCGCACTTTTCAATCTGTTACAGCGTGACGAATGTGCTATCTCCATTATGAACCCTACTTTTACCGAAGGTGCGCTCCTGTCTCATACTTTCTTCTGAGCAAGCGCAGGTTTCTTAGCATACACACGAACGTGTTCCTTGTCGTAAACCAGCCCAATGAGAAACTCGCCGAGGAAATTGAGACTCCCAATGAGAAAAAAGAGAACTTCTCTTTTTTTTCTCGTTGAGATCCACGACAGTTTTCTCGACGAAAAACATACACACATTTTCCTCGGCAAAAAAGCTCTGCGAGCTGTGGTGGCTCAACGGTATTGGCACTGCGTTGACAAGCCATTCACCTCTGCAGCCAAGGGTTCGGATCCCGGTCTTGGCTACATGTGAATTGAGTTTGGTGGTCTCAGCCCGGCTCCCGGTGGGTGTGCTATGCAAGGTACGCCTGTGCTTAGTACACCCACCCCCCTCAAAAACCACCACACTTGCACGCACACGAAATTGGTTTAAAACACACGCACTTTGGCCATGCGGTCTCCTAAAATAAAGAGAGGCGAAGGACCTACTGGGCTGGCTGGGTGGGCTAGGCCCCCTCACTCCCTCATAGGGGGAGTCCCTCTGCCCCATTGGGGTCCCGTTGGGCTCCCAAGAGGAGCAGGTAGGGCGGGGTGAGTGGGAGGCCCCCCTTCACACCCACCATTGCCACCAGGGGCATGGAGAAGGATGGCGAATGCCTCCGGGGGGAGGGTCTGCCTACTCCCAACTCCTGCAGTCCGGCTCCTCTCTCTTGAGTTCACGCACAAAAAATACACTTAAAAAAAAAAAAAAAAAAAAAAAAAAGCTCTGCCACCAATTTTCTAGATGGATTTTTTTGAGGAAAATGATCATGTGTAGGAGGCCTTACCCTGGGTTTTTATAAAATTGCTTGACACTTTTATTTGGAATAAAGCTTTTGAAATATTAAAATCTACCACCCAAAAAACAAATAAAAAATACACCTACAAAAACTTACGACACTCGTGTTCATCGGAGAAAATTAATTTACTTTGGCAATTAGCAGACAGCTCAAGAAAATTCAAGCGAGTGGCCGGGTCTGATTTTGTTTGCCTTTAACGCTATCCCCCAAAGATTCTTTAAACTTTCTGACATAGTGTGAGCCATTGACTACAAGCCGAACCTTTTCCATGAGAAGCGCTGGTCATCGGCAAAACGAGGAAACGCAGATGATGATGGTGTAGTTATAAAGTAGCGTACGGCTGTGTTCGTTGGCACAGGACCCTGTGATGTCAGAATGATATCACTCTGGCTCGGCTCAACTTTTCCAGGTCCTCTCTGTCTCTCTCTCTCTCTCTCTCTCTGACAAAAAAACTATTTATGTTTATTTTGCACTCGTGCCTGTTTAAAGAGAGAGAAAAAAAAGGTCACCGGCCGACTTCTGAGCGCCTTATTATGCCGACGTTTACTGAGGAGGCTTGTAGCGCTTAACCCGCAGAGGCAGGCCACCCAGAGCTGTGCCCGGGCTGACTGAGTTAAAACAGCACAGCTACCAAATGTTCCACTTCTTCAGCCCTATTAGGAAGAGTGACAAGGGAGGACGCCCCGAGTGCTCTGGGAAATGTAGCCGCAGATGAAAACAGGGCGGGAAAAGAATAATGTACTTGTGTAACATAGTAACAACCTCAAACAAGTCTACTGTATTTTTCTACGCCTATGCCAGCCAAGGAAGGGGGGGGGGACTCTATTGACCTCTGCTGTTAGATCAAGCTAAGGGAAGGTCATCAAATTAGATCAAGGCAATGGTGAGATCTGCCTGCTCCCCTCCATATGGGAGTTTTCGGTGTTCTCATCCACCATTTAGAGCTTCTTCTGTTACATTCTTCATAACATAAAAAAAAAAAAACTACTAGGATGATGGGAATCTCTCATAATGGGTACAGACCCAGAAACTCAGTACAGGGATGGTGGGAACCCCTCATAATGGGCACAGCGGGTGTACAGACCCGGGAACTCAGCACAGGGATGGTGGGAACCCCTCATAATGGGCACAGCAGGTGTACAGACCCGGGAACTCAGCACAGGGATGGTGGGGACCCCTCATAATGGGCACAGCGGGTGCACAGACCCGGGAACTCAGCACAGGGATAGTGGGAACCCCTCATAATGGGCACAGCAGGTGTACAGACCCAGAAACTCAGCACAGGGATGGTGGAAACCCCTCATAATGGGCACAGCAGGTGTACAGACCCAGAAACTCAGCACAGGGATGGTGGGAACCCCTCATAATGGACACAGCAGGTGCACAGACCCGGGAACTCAGCACAGGGATGGTGGGGACCCCTCATAATGGGCACAGCAGGTGTACAGACCCAGAAACTCAGCACAGGGATGGTGGAAACCCCTCATAATGGGCACAGCAGGTGTACAGACCGCTAACCCAGCACAGGGATGGTGGGAACCCCTCATAATGGGCACAGCAGGTGTACAGACCCAAGAATTAAGCACAGGGATCGAGGGAACCCATCATAATGGGCACAGCAGGTGTACAGACCCAGGAACCCAGCACAGGGATGGTGGGAACCCCTCATAATTGGGACAGCAGGTGTACAGACTTGGGAACTTTGATTAGGGATGATAGTGTCCTCTTTTAATGGACACAGCAGGTGTACATACCCCGGAACCCAGCACAGGGATGGTGGGAACCCCTCATAATGGGCACAGCAGGTATACAGACCCAGGAACTAAGCACAGGGATTGAGGGAACCCCTCATAATGGGTGCAGCAGGTGTACAGACCCAGGAACTCAGCACAGGGATGGGGGAGCCCTCATAATAGGGACAGCAGGTGGACAGTCTTGGAAACTTAGATTAGGGATGATAGCAGGGCCGATCCGCCCTATAGGCTCACTATGCAAGTCGATTAGGGCCCTGCAAAGATGCAGAGGGCCCCCAAATTACTAGAGACTCTGCCTGGTGAAAAGTCATTTTCGCCCCCTCACCCCGCTTCGCTGGCTGCATGGGAGAAGAGGTAAGAAGTCAGCACCCCCCGCTTCTCACTTTAATGTAAGATGTAATTTCCGACATTTCTGTCTGAGGTCAGGATCGGCACTGGATGATAGGTTCCTCTTTTAATGGGCACAGAAGGTGTACAGACCCCGGAACCCAGCACAGGGATGGTGGGAACCCCTCATAATACAGGTATTTGCTCCCACTTCCGACAAAATATCACCGCAGAATCAGTAGCAATTTACGCCATGTCCGGCCCCTCCTCCGCCCCCCCCTGTTGTCTTCTGGGAGACACACAGGTCCCAGAAGCCAACAGGGACCACTCAGAACATGCAGCACGACTCGTGCATGCGCAATAGGGAACCAGGCTCTAAAGCCGCAAAGCTTCACTTCCTGGTTCCCATACTGAAGATGCCGGCACCTGCACCCGGGAGCCGAGGGACAGATCAGCTTAGGGTGAGGACTTTGCAGGTGCCCTGCATTTCAGCGGAACTTCGCTTTAGGAGATGTTTAAAATTGATTTTGCTGACCCTTGTGCCAGCCCTTGCCACTCTTCAGGGTCCAAGACCTCCTCTACATCTTGTTCCCATTTTTCCTGTCCTGTCCTACTACACAGCCGTGGGTCACGGGCATGCACCGCTCCAGGTCCGTGGCATTTGTGGACCGATCGCCGCTGGAGTGCAGAGATACGTAAAGGTACCTCGCCTTTAAGAGCCCAGCTGTGGGTCGCGTGCACCGCGGGTGTGCGCCCGCGACACGGTCCAAAGCTCCGTGACCGCGGCTGATGGAACCGATCTCTGCCGGTGTCCCGCGATCGGTCACCGGAGCTGAAGAACGGGGAGAGGTGAGTGTAAACACGGCTTCCCTGTTCTTCACATTGGCAGTGACACTGATCATCTGTTCCCTGATATAGGGAAAGACGATCACTGATGTTACACGTCCAGCCCCTGCCCCCACACAGTTAGAAACACATATGAGGTCACACTTAACCCCTACATCGCCCCCTAGTGGTTAACTCCTAAACTGCAATTGTAATTTTTACTGTAATCAGTGCATTTTTATAGAAATGTTTGCTGTGAAAATGACAATGGTCCCAAAATAGTGTCCAAAGAGTCCACCATTATGTCACAGTCACAAAAAAAAAAAAATCGCTGATCGCCGCAATTAGTAGTAAAAAAATAAATAATAAAAATGCAATAAAACTATCCCCTATTTTGTAAACGCTATAAATTGTGCGCAAACCAACTGATAAACGCTTATTGCGATTTTTCTTACCAAAAATATGTAGAAGGATACGTATCGGCCTAAACTGAGGGGAAAAAACGTTTTTTTTACATATTTTTTGGGGATATTTATTATAGCAAAAACTAAAAAATATTGCATTTTTTTCAAAATTGTCGCTCTATTTTTGTTTATAGCGCAAAAAATAAAAACCGCAGAGGGGATCAAATACCACCAAAAGAAAGCTCTATTTGTGGGGGAAAAAGGACGTCAATTTTGTTTGGGAGCCACGTCGCACGACCGCGCAATTGTCAGTTAAAGCGACGCAGCGCCGAATTCGCAAAAAGGGGCAAGGTCTTTAACCTGCATATTGGTCTGGGTCTTAAGTGATTAAAGAGCACCTCATCCCAAGATTATTGAGAAAATTAGAGCAAATGGGATGGGACTGTTACAGTGCAGTAATCAAACATTTTTAGGTAAAATCTTCAAAATGTATTAACAAAAAATAATAATAAAAAAAAAAGCTTAAACCCATGAATTAAGATCCGTGAACTAATTGGATCGGTATAGTACTGAATCCCGACATGTTTCGCCCTATGTATTGGGCTTCTTCAGGGGATTGCTATCCGCTGGAGTCTCAGCCTTCCTGTGTTTCTGAAATCACACTTAAAACAGCAAAAACTATTTTATTCAATGGAAGCTGAAGTACTAAATCCGCTGCAATGCCTGCAGGTGGCCACAGGAGGCAGACATGGACCAGATAAGAAGAAACCACAAGACAGGTTGGTTCAGATGTTATACTGGAACAAGTCTTGTGGGCTGTATGCATCCCCGCATGTCACCGCTCCGATTACTTCACGGACCATAATTCATGGGTTTAAGCCTTTGTTTTGAAAATAATATTTTTTTTAACCACTTAAGCCCCAGACCAAAATGCAGCTAAAAGACCTGGCCCCTTTTTGCAAATTGGCACTGCGTCGCTTTAGCTGACAATTGCGCGGTCGTGCGGCGTGGCTCCCAAACAAAATTGGCGTCCTTTTTTCCCCACAAATAGAGCTTTCTTTTGGTGGTATTTGATCTCCTCTGCGGTTTTTATTTTTTGCGCTATAAACAAAAATAGAGCGACAATTTTGAAAAAAAAAATCAATATTTTTTACTTTTTGCTATAATAAATATCCCCCAAAAATATATAAAAAAAGTTTTTTTTTCCTCAGTTTAGGCCGATACGTATTCTTCTACATATTTTTGGTAAATCACAATAAGCATTTATCGGTTGGTTTGCACAAAATTTATAGCGTTTACAAAATAAGGGATAGTTTTATTGATTTGGCCATTTAGCGTTTTTTTGCGGTACTGCGACATTATGGCGAATACCTCGGTCAATTTTGACACAATTTTGAAAAAAAAATCAATATTTTTTACTTTTTGCTATAATAAATATCCCCCAAAAATATATAAAAAAAGTTTTTTTTCCTCAGTTTAGGCCGATACGTATTCTTCTACATATTTTTGGTAAATCGCAATAAGCATTTATCGGTTGGTTTGCACAAAATTTATAGCGTTTACAAAATAGGGGATAGTTTTATTGATTTAGCGATTTAGCGATTTTTTGCGGTACTGCGATATTATGGCGGACACTTCGGACAATTTTGACACATTTTTGGGACCATTGTCATTTTCACAGCAAAAAAATGCATTTATATTACATTGTTTATTGTGAAAATGACATTTACAGTTTGGGAGTTAGCCACAAGGGGGCGCTGAAGGGATTATGTGTTCCCTGTGTGTGTTTAGAACTGTAGGGGGGTGTGGCTGTAGGTGTGACGTCATAGATCGCGCCCCCCTAAAAAAGGGATGACACGATCGATGACGCCGCCACAGTTAAACAAGGAAAAGCCGTGTTTACACACGGCTCTCCCCATTCTTCAGCTCCGGGGACCGATCGCCGCACTGCAACAGCGATCGGGTTCACGAGTCCTGCGTTCCCGGTCCCAGAGCTTCGGACCGGGTCACGGGAGCGCGCCGCAGCTGGGTAGTAGTACAGGACGTACCTGTACGTGGATCTGCCCAGTCGTGACATTCTGCTGACATATATGTGCAGGAGGCGGTCCTTAAATGGTTAAAAACACTTTTTTGTTAATACATTTTGAAGATTTTACCTAAAAATTGTTTCTCTGTTTGATTACTGCACCGTGACAGTCCCATCCCATTTGCTCTAATCTTTTCTTAGATCTATACCCTGAGCAGGTGTCTGGAGTTCTGCTTTATTCTCTCTGAGGCCCCTTTCACACTTGTGCGATTTCAAAGTCGCACGATTTTTCCGCAAATTCGTCATCACCGCCGTGATGTGGCGGTGACGTCATAAGGGGCGGGGTCACGAATGACATCACCCGGCGACCCCGCCCCACGCCAATATAAACCGGTGCACACCGTGCACACGGCATTAGAGCGGGAGAGAGCGTCAAGTCAACATCGGAAGAAAGAGCAGAGGGAAGAAGACAATGGAGAACACCGGGCAACAGCGAGCAAAAGAGCGGGCTAAAGAGCAGATGGATGTTTTTTTTCCGACGGAATTTCGCTCAAGCTGTCTTGCATACACACGGCCACATCAAATTCCAACCGTCAAGAACGCGGTGACGTACAACACTGCGACAAGCCTAGAAAAATTAAGTTCAATGCTTCCGAGCATGCGTCGAATTGTTTCGGAGCATGCGTGGTTTTTTTTCTCCGTCAGAATTCCATACAGACAAACGGAATTTTCCGATGGAAAAGGTCTGATGGATTTTTTCATCGGATATTACAACTGTATGCCCCATCTGACTTTTTCCTGTCAGAAATTCTGACGGACTTAAGCCCCATACACATGGTCAGACTTTTTGCCAACAAACTTCAAAATCTGCAAGTTTTCAAATTTGTCCGATCGTGTGTACGCTCCACCGGACCAACTTTTTCGGGTTTAATCAGACAAAAAGTTCGGTCTGCAAACGGACAAACTTTTCGGTAACAAAAGTCCGATGGTGCCTAATCCAACCGTGTGTACAGCAAGCCATCGGACTTTTGTACAAAGTGCAAATACGCACGCCCAGAACCAATGTTAAAATCAACCAACAATAGCAGAAGTTAACTGTGACGAGACCCTTTCTCGCCCAGGTCCTGCTCTCCGGACACTCCTCTGCTTCTATCGGATCAGATTGCAGCTTGCAACATCTGATGGTCCAGTCATCCAGGATTCCAGAATCCAACCTACAGCTATGTGCCGATTAGATCCATGAAGAACACACACCAAACGAGTTGTATGTATGTTCAACCAGAACTCTAGAACTCTTGAACTTTATTGAAAATACACAGCACACTTTTATACAGAATTTGGAACATCCCGCCCCCAACAACCGCCTTTCTATTGGTCAATTGTAAAGTACATTTGTGGTTTCCACTCAGGTCCTCTCCCAAGAGAGCCCTGGACAGAGCACAGCATAGGGGAGGGGCGGCATGACAGGGCGGGACTGGCCCAGCTATTGGCCAGTTTACTTGTAGGGGAAGGCAGGGCTGGCCTGGGCGGGGGGAGGGTCCTAGTTTAGCTGGAGGAAGTGACGATTCGTCACTCCTCCATTTCACTAGGAAGAAGCTGGTAGCTGTGCAGGTTAGCTCTGGGGTCAAAATGGCGGCGGTAGCAGATCTAATCGCGCAATTGCGCGCTGCGGCGGCGGCCCAGGGGGAGGATTGGGTCCGGGACCAGGTGTCAGCGGCGCTAGACGCCCCGGTCGCGGCACCCGCGGGGGGGGGGGTAAATCATCCACGCGCTCGGCGGTCCAGGCCTCCGGAGCGGTACAGCCCTGACCCACCCTCGGGAACAACACAGCCACGTGGGAGACCCGTCAGGGGCCCTCAGGCTCCTCCACCGCAGAACCCACAGCCTGGGCCTTCGGGGGGGGCCGGGAGGAATCCGCGCCGTGGCAGGAGTGCGGCGGTGGGGGGGGGTCACTGGGTCACTTGGCCCCTCTCCTCCCGCCCGACGGAGGTGCACCGACAGCGCGGCCGGGGCTTCGGGGGATGGTCGCAGCAGCCCTGCGGCCCGGCGAGATGGGTCCAGCCAGCGGACCGGTGGCCAATCATCCAGGACGGCCAGGGGTCCGGCAGCTTTAGACGGGAGTTCGTCACGGAGTGAGGGGGCGACGAGGCGTGATGGAAGTGGTCGCGCAGCGGGTTCCCAGGCCATGGGAAGGGCCCGGAGTCCGTCGGTGGATGTCGCTAGCGGGTCAGGTGTTTCGGCACAGAGGGGTCGGAGTGCAGCGCAACACGGACCTTCGGCAACCAGTTCGCGCCGAACTGGGGTGCAACCTAGGGGGGTTTCCCCGGCAGCGAGTGCGGGACGGTCGGAAGGAGAACTGTCTGGATCGGAGAGCGGTGACGATCTGGGACATCGGCCAGCGGGGGATTCCATCTCGGCGGCGCGTGGACCCAGTCCAAGGCAGCCCGGTAAGTCCAATCATACATCTTCAGTTTGTGGTTTGTTAGAAGATTTGTTGGTACAGGGTAGTGCGGGTGGGGCACCCAGGAGTGATAGGGGGGGTGCAGCCATGGGTGTATCGGAGGTTGAGGGGTCACAGGATTTGTGGGCTGGGTTGAGGGATCTGGTCAGGAGGTTCGCCCCAGGCGCTGGCAGTACGTCCTCCCCGGTGGTGGCGTGGTCCCCGCAGGGGGGGGGGTCCGAGCAAGTGGCTGGAGGGTCTTTGGGGACTACGGTGGGGCAGGGCGCCTCATGTGCGGCGCCAGTAGTGACGGCTGGGGTAGCGGCCACGATAGTCGCAGCGGCATCTGCGACCGGGGCTGTTTCCGAGGCTGTGAGCGACAAGGAGGCAGTCAGGCTGGCCGATGCTGCCCAAAGTGAACTGTATGTCTGCTTTGAGGCCACCCTCGGGGCCCATTTGAAAGCGGAGGTTAGGGAAAAGATCTGGAAAGGAGAGTACGTGGAAATTTTCACTCTGCTCCCTCTGGATAAATTTAAGTTTACTAAGGGCAAGCCGGAGTTGAATAAAAAGGAAGACGAGGAGAGGCGGAGGTACCGCCTTATCCCCCGCACGTTCACCAATTGGTTGCAGGCATTTGCGATTCTGGCCTGTGTGGTGGGGGAGAAAGCTCCAGAACACTGTTCGGGTTTGTTCATTTATTTAGAGGCGATTAGGTCGGCTTACCAAACGTATGGTGGGACGGCGTGGTTGGAATACGATGAACAATTCCGTCAACGGATGGCATTTAGGCCGACCCTTCGCTGGAACCAGAAGGACATCAGCCTGTGGATGACGTTGATGACGGCGGCGCGGGCTCCGCAGCAGTTTTTTCAGGGGGGGGTCGGAGGTACATCTGCCTCAGGACAGCCGACCGACAAGCGTTGGGGCTATTGCTGGCAATTTAATGAGGGCACGTGTAAGTACGGCACATCGTGCCGCTTCAAGCACACTTGCTCGGGATGTGGTGGCAACCACCCCCTGTCCAAGTGCTTCAAGCGAAACAGGACCCGTTTTGGAGAGGCTGGGGGTAAGGGGAGCGACTCCGGTCCGAGTGGAAAGGATGCTCCCCTTCCTCAATAGGTATCCGGACAGGCAGGCGGCTAAGTTGTTAGAGGAGGGCTTTGCTAACGGCTTTAGGATCCCCTGTTCGATTTCGGTTGTTCCCCCGGAAGCAAAAAATTTGAGGTCCGCTTTGTTACATCCGTCGGTGGTTGCGGAGAAGCTGGCCAAGGAGGTGAGTATGGGACGGATGGCTGGGTCGTTTCCTACGGCTCCGATTCGGGACTTGGTGGTTTCCCCTCTGGGGGTGGTCCCCAAGAAGGAACCGGGAAAATTCCGGTTGATCCACCACTTGTCGTTCCCAAGGGGCGGCTCGGTCAATGACGCCATTGCACCTGAGGAGTGTACGGTCTCATACACGTCTTTCGACGCGGCCGTGTCATGGGTTCGCAGGTGCGGCCACGGCGCCCTCATGGCTAAGGCTGATGTGGAATCGGCATTTCGGTTGTTGCCGGTCCACCCGGACAGCTTTCGGTTGTTGGGCTGCACTTGGGACGGGGCATACTATGTGGATTGTTGTTTGCCCATGGGTTGCTCCGTCTCTTGCGCGTTGTTTGAGACGTTTAGCTCGTTCTTGGAGTGGGTCGTTCGCGATGCGTCGGGGCTCAGTTCCATCATCCACTACCTGGATGATTTTCTGTGCGTAGGCCCGCACGGGTCGAATAGATGCTCCGTGCTGCTGGGCACGCTGCAATACGTGGCGGAACGTTTTGGGGTTCCGTTGGCACCTGACAAGACGGTGGGCCCAGCTACCTCCATCGTGTTCCTGGGGATCGTGTTAGACTCAATAAGGATGGAGTGCCGGCTTCCGGAGGACAAGCTGTCAGCTTTGAGGGAAGAGGTTAGGGGCGCCATCGGGCTCCGGAAGATCCAGCTGCGTGCGCTGCAGTCACTCTTGGGTAAGTTAAACTTTGCCTGTAGGATCATCCCAATGGGCAGGGTGTTTTGCAGGCGGTTGTCGGGAGCGACAGCGGGCGTGCGACACCCCAAACATTTTGTGACTCTCACAGGAGAACATAGGGCTGATTTGAGGGTCTGGCATGACTTCCTGGGAGCCTTCAATGGCCGCGCACTGTGGATGTCGGGACCCGTGAGCAATTTTGACTTGGAGCTGTTTACGGACGCCGCAGGCTCTACAGGGTATGGAGCATTTTGCCAGGGTAAGTGGAGTGCGGAGGCTTGGCCCCACAGGTGGTGAGAGGCCGGGTTCTTGAAGAACCTGGTACTCCTCGAGCTATTCCCGATAGTTTTGGCAATCGAGCTTTGGGGCGATTCTTTGAGGAATTTGAAGGTACGCTTCAACTGCGACAACTTGGGGGTGGTACAGGTAGTGAATCGCTTGTCGGCGGCGTCTCCGCCTGTTGTGAGCTTGCTGCGGCATTTGGTGCTGAGATGTTTGCACTTAAATGTGTTCATGTATGCTGTGCACCTTCCGGGGGTCGAGAACACTTTGGCTGACGCTTTGTCTCGTTTTCAGTGGGACAGGTTCCGGAGTTGGCACCAACAGCGGAGCAACACGGGGTCCCCTGTCCCGACTGGATGTGGGACATTGTTTTGACAGCGCAGCATCGTGGATCCAGCGGTCGGTGAGCACGGCCACCTGGAGGGCCTACTCCAAGGTATGGGAGGAATGGGGGGATTTGGCCCTGGGATTGGGGATCGCCCCAACGGGGCGGGAAGCGGGCATCGCTGTGCTGTGTTTTATTACGGTGAAAATGGAGCAGGGGTTTCAGTTTCAACGATTGATAGGCAGTTGGCCGGCTTGGCGTTTTTCTTTAAGTGGCACGGCATGGTGGACTACACAAAGGAATTTTGGGTTCGGCAGGCAGTTAAGGGGTATAGAAAAGGTCGTAGGGCACCGGATCATAGGCGGCCGGTCTCATTTGGGATGCTGCAGGCTCTTTTCTTGCAATTACATTCTGTGTGCTCGTCAGCCTACGAGTGCGCGCTTTTCAGGGCCGCTTTTGCATTGGCCTTTTTCGGGGCGCTGAGGGTGGGAGAACTGGTGAGTTCCTCCAGGGGGGTGCAAGGGGGTCTGTTGGTTCAGGATGTGGAATGCTTGGACGGGGAGTTGGGTGTTTGGGTGCGTAGGTCTAAAACTGACCAGAGGGGTAAGGGAGTGCGCCTTCAGTTGTTTGACATCCCTGGATCTGAAATTTGTCCCGTGCGGGCGGTGGAAGCATTTCGTTCCATGCGTCCAGGACTGGCGGGGTCATTTTTGATGCATCAAGATGGCTCTGCGTTGTCTAGATTTCAATTTGTCGCGGTTTTCCGACAATGCTTGAGGGGGGCGGGGTTTGATCCACGAGAGTATGCCTCGCATTCGTTCCGGATCGGGGCTGCCACCGAGGCCGCCCGGGCGGGTCTGAATGCCAAGTTAGTGAAGAGAATTGGGCGGTGGGACTCTAATAGGTTTCGGTTGTATATTCGCCCACACTTATTGCATGTGTAATTGGGACATCAGGAGGTACGTTAGTGTGTTGGGACACAAAAAAAATAAATAATAAAAGAAGGGGGTTCTTGACGTTTATGTGTGTTTACATTGATGTTTTTCAGGTGGTGCGTGCGGCCTAGTATGGATCCTGGGCCACTCATACGTGTGTTGGGGGGCCAGACGGGCTGATGTTCGGCCCGAGGGGAGACAATTGGGCATACCATCCAGCGAAGCTCAGGTCAGATGGATTGGGGTCCCGGGAATGGTGTGGAGCGGGGTCATGCCAGAAGTCTTGCGGTTTTCGCGCCTGGATAGAGCGCCAGACGTGCTGGTGATCCACGCGGGGGGCAACGATATGGGGGCCCGATCTATGCACCAACTGATTAGGGACGTGAAATATGATTTCCTCAGGTTGCGCTCCTTATTCCCTGACATTATCTTAGTGTGGTCAGAAATGGTGGGTCGTACGGCTTGGCGGTGGGCACGGTCTGTTGAAAAGGTTAACAAGGCCCGTGTTAAAGTCAATAAAGAAGTGGGAAGGTTCTTTGTCAGGAACGGCGGGTTGGTAGTTCGCCACAGGGAACTAGAGATAGATACATGGCGTTATCTGCGCAGAGATGGGGTTCATCTCAATGATGTTGGCATCGCCTTATGGGTCCTAGGACTGCAGGAGGGCATAGAGAGGGCGTTGAGGGTGTGGCGGTGCTCTCAAGAATAAGGCTTTATTCTTGGGAGCTGTGGCGGTTCTTTTCGGGCTCGGAAAGAATAGTACAGGAATAAAGTTTGGGTAGAAAAGGCTGTACCCATACGTGGTATGGGAGTATTACGTACCTTCCGGTTGACGCAGGTTAACCAGGAAGGGGTTAAAGTTTGTAGGTCATTGTGGACCGTCATACTGCCTCCGAGTCGGTGCTGTGCGACTGAGGCCTAGGGAAGAATTTTGTTCCAGTGACCAGGTTTGAGGTGTGGCTTTTTGACCACCAAGAGTTATAGTTTACACGGTTATTTAAAAAGTTATTTATAATGTTATTTATTTTAAATTTTATATTAAATTCTATTTGTTAAATAAAGTAGGCCTTAAGGCCAATTTTCTCCACAACTTAGTCCGCGTTATTTTTGGTAGTTGTGGGGTTAAGTGGGGTTTTTGGGGTAGGGTTACATAAAGGTTGCCAGGCTCAGTCCTCCGCCGGTCATGCAAATTAGGACTTCAAAATGTCTCAGCAGAGATTGGTCCCAAAGCTTGAATAGCCTAACTATGTGTGTTGAGACAGAAGCCCCCAGGGGGTCATTACTACAATGAAGCAATCAGAACAACAATTAACACCTCTACACACTGGACAATAAAATGTCTCTCACAAGCCCGACTCCACTTATTTCACTAGTCGGAGCCAAGCATTGAAGGGTCATTGTCCTAGTGACCTAGTCAGGACAAATTAAGCCACTTTCAGTATCTCTTGCAATATGTACTCCACAATGTCTCATCTTCTGCAATACATGAATATGGATTTCACGTAGAAACACTTTAATATTTCACGGTCCATGACATTAACTACTTAAGCCCCGGACCAAAATGCAGCTAAAGGACCTTGCCCCTTTTTGTGATTCGGCACTGCGTCGCTTTAACTGACAATTGCGCGGTCGTGCGACGTGGCTCCCAAACAAAATTGGCGTCCTTTTTTCCCCACAAATAGAGCTTTCTTTTGGTGGTATTTGATCACCTCTGCGGTTTTTATTTTTTGCGCTATAAACAAAAATAGAGCGACAATTTTGAAAAAAAAAATCTATATTTTTAACTTTTTGCTGTAATAAATATCCCCCAAAAATATATATAAAAAAAAATGTCCTCAGTTTAGGCCGATACGTATTCTTCTACCTACTTTTGGTAAAAAAATAAATCGCAATAAGCGTTTATCGGTTGGTTTACGTAAAATTTATAGCGTTAACAAAATAGGGGATAGTTTTATTGAATTTTTACCATACCTCCCAACCGTCCTGGATTTCGCGGACTGTCCCGCGATCCGCGGTAATTTCTGCGTCCCGCGTTCAAAGCTGAAGTCCCTCGATCAGCGGCACCCCCCTCAACTTAACAACTCTGATCCACGGCACCCCCCCTCCCCGCTCAGTCCGATTCGTGGCACCCCCCCACTCAACAACTCCGATCTACCCCCCCTCAACCCCCCCTCAACATCTCCGATCCGTGGCACCCTCCTCCATGGCACCCATCCCCCGCTCAACAACTCTGACCCGTGGCAACCCCCCCCCCCCCCGCTCAACAACTTAGATCCGATCGGCAACCCCCTGCTCAGCAACTTCGATCCAATCATCCCCACCCTGCCCAACAACTTCGATCCCATCGGCGGCAAACCCCCCCCCCCCGCTCAACAAAAAAGTCCCGCAGGGAAATTTTAAAATGTTGGGAGGTATGTCTTTACAATTTTATTTTTACTATTAATGACAGTTGCAGTTTGGGAGTTAACCACAAGGGGGCGCTGAAGGGGGCGCTGAAGGGGTTATGTGTTCCCTAATGTGTGTTTACAACTGTAGGGGGTGTGGCTATAGGTCTGACGTCATCGATTGTGTCCCCCTATAACAGGGATGACACGATCGATGCAGCGTGCAGCGGCGATCGGTCCACAAATGCCACGGTCCCGGAGCGGTGCACGCCCGTGACCCACGGCTGGGTAGTAGTACAGGACGTACCTGTACGTGGATCTGCCCAGCCTGCCATTCTGCCGGCGTATATGTGCAGGAGGCGGTCCTTAAGTGGTTAACCAAAGGGTGGCGGTAAAGAGCAGAAAAGTGCAGAAAATCCACGTTATGTTGGGAAAGTTTTAGAAAAGTTTGCAGAAAAGTTTGAGCGTGTGTATGCTATGGGTCTGACCGGACAACTCCCTTCGGACAAAAATCCAAGGGAAGGTTTGTTGTAGACATGTGCATTCGTTTTTGTTAGAATGCATTTTCGTCCGAAAATCGGGTATTTTGGTTATCGTTTTAACGAACGAAAACGAAAGCGCAAGAAACGAAAACCGAAAGATCCAACATAAAAAAATGCTTTATTTTCGTTTTCGTTCAGATCCGACAATTTTCGATGCTTTGTCGAATTTCCGTCGTTCAATTTCACAAAGTCATCGAAAATCGTCGTTTTTGGATGAAAACTTTCCTGACGAAAACGAAATAAATCAAAACGATTTTCGGGAGTAATTAAATAAATTTATTTTCTGGACGAAAACGAAAAAACGAAACAAAATATTCCAGTCTGCACATGTCTAGTTTGTTAGTTTGTTGGATGTCCGACCGTGTTTACGAGGCTTTAGAAAGAGAACATGTTCTCTTTTTTTAGACGGAAAAAAATTCTAGTGGAAATTGTGTTCGTCTGTGTGGAATTCCGACGGAGAAAAAAAACAAATGCATGCTCGAAAACAATTCGACGCATGCTCAGAAGCATTGAACTTCTATTTTCTAGGCTCGTCGTCGTGTTGTACGCCACGGAATTTGTTGTGCCCGTGTGTATGCAAGACAGCTTGAACGGAATTCCGTCGGAGAAAAATTGGTCGTGTGTACGTGGCATAAGTCAGGCGGAATTTCCGATTAAATAAGTCCAATGGGGCATAGACGCAGTCGGAATATCCCATGAAATTCTGACCGTGTGTATGCAGCATAAGGCTCAATACATCAGATCTGCGAAAAAGACTCTTCCTCCCGTAGAGCGAAGCCCGGAGAAGTCAGCTCTTCTTGTTATTCTCTCTTTTATTTCTGGTCATAAAAATTGTAGGTCGTTTTACAGCTGAGTTTTTGGGTGAGCCCCCATCTTCCCCCCGTTACGGGTAAATTTAACTCATAATCACGTCTTTCTGGCAGGGCCGGCAGTAAAACCGTATGGATTTTGGCACCGTGAGGCTCTACCATAGATTATGTCTCGATTTTTTAGCGTCTTGTGAGTGAGCTTTCCCAAAGCCTTCTGATGAGCTGTGAAGGTAGTGAAACTGCGCTTTTTTAACAGCTCGCTTGGAGGAAACGCGGTTCCAGCTGAAGGGAGTACACAGGTCAGACCAATAAGTAAAAAAAAAAAAGAAGAATGACTAGGTGTGCTATCCTCCAATAATACCGCCAGCCAACACGTAGCTGAACAATGACTCATCAAAAGAAGTTTATTAAAAACAATTGAAATTCTCTCAGCTTGGGAAAAAGAAAAAGTGATAATGTCCCGTGAAATATTGTACGGGGTTTTAGAGAAACACTTTGGGGCCCGTCCCACAGAGAGACCGCAAACTGAATCTAGTCCAAGAGAATTCGCTGATCAGGTTAACACGTTTAAGGCAGGGAACCTACAGGCCAACAAAACCGAAAAAAAATACGTAAATAGTTTTTTTTTTTAACCACTTCCTTACTGGGCACGTATACCCCCTTCCTAACCAGGTGAAATTTCATCTTGTGGCACTGCGTCGCTTTAACTGACAATTGCGCGGTCGCGCGACGTGGCTCCCAAACAAAATTGACATCCTTTTTCCCCCACAAATAGAGCTTTCTTTTGGCGGTATTTGATCACCTCTGCGGTTTTTATTTTTTGCGCTATAAACAAAAATAGAGCGACAATTTTGAAAAAAAAAACAATATTTTTTACTTGGTGCTGTAATAAATAGCCCAATTTTTTTTAAAAAACGTTTTTTTTCTCAGTCTACACGATACGTATTCTTCTACATATTTTTGGTAAAAAAAAACGCAATAAGCGTCTGGTTTGCGCAAAAGTTATTGCGCTTACAAAATAGGGGACAGAATTATTATTATTTTTTTTACTACTAATGGCGGCGATCAGCGTTTTTTTTCGTGACTGCGACATTATGGCGGAGACATCAGACACTTTTGACACATTTTTGGCGCCATTCACATTTATACAGCGATCAGTGCTATAAATATGCACTAATTACTGTATAAATGTGACTGGCATTGAAGGGGTTAACACTAGGGGGTGAGGAAGGGGTTAAATGTGTACCCTGAATTGTGTTCTAACTGTGGGGGGAGGGGGGGTGACTGGGGGAGGTGACCGATCTGTGTCCCTATGTACAAGGGACACAGATCGGTCTCCTCCCTCCACTGACAGGACATGGATTTGTGTGTTTACACACAGAGATCCACATCTTGTCCCTGTAGCCGCCGATCCCGAGTGCCTGGCGGACATCGCGGCCGCCAGGCACGCGCATCGGCATCTCTGCGATGCGGCGGGCATGCGCGCGCACCCCCTAGTGGCCTGGCGGAGCGGAGGCAGTAAAAACACGGTCTGTTAGAGAAGTAGAACCTCCCTGCGGCTGTACAAAGTTGTACGGTCGTCAGGTAGTGGTTAAAGAAATATTTTTTTCGTATGTCTGAAAAAAATTTAAGTGGAGTTCCACCCTAAAAATTAACTTTCTTTTAACCACTTAAGGACCGCCGATATACGTCGGCAGAATGGCACGGCTGGTCAATCACATCCAATGACGCGGCGCGCCGGGGGCGGGGCTGAGTGATACAGTTGGCGGCTATGGCCGCCGCTGTATCATGGTAGCCTGCCTTCAAAGACCCAACACCATGAGAGCTTGAAGGTGTTGAGTCCTTGCAGGGAGAAGCCGAGACAGCCGCTGAGGGACCCCAGAAGACCAGGTTTGGAGCCACTCTGTGCAAAACGAGCCGCACAGCGGAGGTAAGTATGACATGTTTGTTATTTTATTTATTTATTTTATTATTATGATTAACCACTTCATTACTGGGCACTGGTGCCCAGACCAATTTTCAGCTTTCAGCGTCATTTTGAATGACAATTGCGCGGTCATACAACACTGTACCCAAATTATATTTTTATAATTTTTTTCCCACAAATAGGGATTTCTTTTGGTGGTATTTGATCATCTCTGCGATTTTTATTTTTTGCGCTATAAACAAAAAAAGACAGAACATTTTGAAAAAAAAACAATATTTTTTACTTTTTGTTATAATTATATCCCAATATTTTTTTTTTTTTATATTTTTTCCTCGGTTTAGGACGATTAGTATTCTTCAACATATTTGTGTTAAAAAACGCGCAATAAGCGTATATTAATTGGTTTGCATAAAAGTTATAGTGCCTACAAAATAGGGGATAGATTTATGATTTATTTTTAATTTATTATTTTTTACTAGTAATGGCGGCGATCTGCGTTTTTTTTTGTCAGGCCTGCGATATTGCGACAGACATATCGGACACTTTTGACACTATTTTGGGACCATTCACATTTATACAGCGATAAGTGCTATAAAAATGCACTAATTACTGTAAAAATTTGACTGGCAGGGAAGGGGTTAACACTAGGGGGTGAGGTAGTGGGGTTGAATGTATTCCCTGGGTGTGTTCTAACTTTGTGGGGGGAGGGGACTGACTGGGGGAGGTGACCGATGCTGTGTCCCTATTAGTGTTGCTCACGAATATTCGTATTGCGAATATTTGGCTCGAATATGGCATATTCGAGTATTAGCGATATATTCCGAATTTCGCGGTGAATATTCGCTATTTCGAATATTCGTATTTTTCATTTTTTTTTTAGAACAGATCACATCCTAGAGATCCCCATCGACGTCTAAAATCATTGCTGGTATGATTAGAGACCTTGGGTCGAGTAGCTGCAGCGATCATTTTATATTGCCGAAAAATCGCAATGCGATTATTCGGCAATATCGATATCGCGCGATTATTTTCGAGAAATTCGCAATATTGTTTTTAGCTAAAATTACACATATATTCGATTTCAGAGTGTTACTGTCGAAATTCCGCAATCAATTTCTCATTCGCATTTTTGCGAAATTACGATAAAATATCACGAATATTCTGAGCCAATCAGAGTGCTTCTTCCGCATCTGCCGAATATTCGCAATTATTTTGTATTGTAATATATCACGAATATTCTGAGCCAATCAGAGTGCTCCATTCCGCATTTCTCGAAAATTTCGCAATTATTTTGTATTATAAAATATCACGAATATTCTGAGCCAATCAGAGTGCTCCATTCCGCATTTGCCGAATATTCGCAATTATTTTGTATTGTAATATATCACGAATATTCTGAGCCAATCAGAGTGCTCGATTCCGCATTTCTCGAAATTTCGCAATTATTTTGTATTATAAAATATCACGAATATTCTGAGCCAATCAGAGTGCTCCTTCCGCATTTCTCGAAATTTCATTCGCATTCGCAATTCGCGTTCGCATTCGCAATCGCGAAATTTCGCAATCATTTCATTTCCAAAAAATATCACGAATATTCGTATTTAGCGAATATATCTCGAATATTCGACTATATATTCGAGATATATCGCGAAATCGAATATGGCATATTCTGCTCAGCACTAGTCCCTATGTACAAGGGACACAGCATCGGTCTCCTCTCTCCCTGAGGCCGCGTACACACGATCGAACATGTCCGCTGAAACCGGTCCGCAGACCGGTTTCATCGGACATGTTCGATCGTGTGTACGGCCTATCGGACCGTTTTCCATCGGACAAAAGTTTTTAAACATGCTTTAAAACCTGTCTGATGGAAACCTGTCCGTCGGACAGGTTCGATGGTTAGTACACAAATGCATCGGACCAAAAACCTGCGCATGCTCAGAATCAAGTCGACGCATGCTTGGAGGCATTGAACTTAGTTTTCCAATACGTTGTTGTGTTCTACGTCACCGCGTTCTGGTCTGATCGGATTTTGGTCCGATGGTGTGTACGCACATCAGACAAGTTCAGAGCTGGCTGATGAAATGGTCCGTCGGACAAGTCTCATCAGACATGTCTGATCGTGTGTACGCGGCCTGACAGAACGTGGAGCTCTATGTTTACACACAGAGCTCCACGTCCCTGCTGTCACCGCCGATCGTGGGTTACCGGCAGACATCGCGGCCGCCGGGTACACGCATCGGCTCCTCAGTGATGCGCCGGGCACAGTGTTTACACGCTGCGCGCCCCCCAGCGGCACGCGCGCGCAGGCCCATCTTTTCCATTGGGCACGCTGGGCTGTTGCCCGGGGGCCCCACTTGCCTGGGGGGCCCCCACATGCACAGTGATCCCAGTAAAAAATTGTGGAGAGCGGCGGGTCAGAACTTCATGTCAATGAAGAAATATGTTGTTTTACTTTTTTTTTATTTAAACACATTGCTAATAGCACTAGCTATATGTTTATAGTTTAAATACTGATATTTGCACTGTTTGGCATTGAAAATTGTAATTTTAAGTACTTTTTTGCAGTGCCAGTAAAAAATGTGGTTCTGCCAGTAAATGTCATGTTTTTTGTTAGTAAAAAATTCTCGTGTGTGATTGTGTAGACAGGGCCCCAGTGCACTGTATTGCCCGGGGGCCTATAATACTCTTAAGATGCCACTGCGCGCGCGGGCAATGCACATAAAAGGATGTCCAAAGACGTTCACTAGGCACTTAAGAGCCGCACTGTGGACGTCTTTCGACTATAGCGCGAGTCTCAAGTGGTTATTTGATCCTTTAACCACTTAAGACCCGGACCAATACGCTGGCAAATGACCCAAGGGGTTTTTGCGATTCGGCACTGCGTCGCTTTAACAGACAATTGCGCGGTCGTGCGACGTGGCTCCCAAACAAAATTCGCGTCCTTTTCTTCCCACAAATAGAGCTTTCTTTTGGTGGTATTTGATCGCCTCTGCGATTTTTATTTTTTGCGCTATATACAAAAATAGAGCGACATTTTTGAAAAAAAATCAATATTTTTTACTTTTTGTTATAATAAAAAACCAATAAACTACATTTTAGTCAAACATTTAGGCCAAAATGTATTTAGCCACATGTCTTTAGTAAAAAAAAAATCGCATTAAAAAAAATTAGCTACCTAGCGGGAACAGCGACACTAATACAGCGATCAGAAAAATGATCGCTTAGTGACGCTGGCAATAGGGAGTGAAAGGGTTAACTAGGGCAGTGATCAAGGGGTGAAAACTTTATTGGGGGGGGTGGGGGGGCTACCCTGACACTAACACTGACTGACTGTCACACTGTCTGTCACACTGTCTGTCACACTAAATACAGTAATCATACATGTATGATTACTGCAGTCAGTGACACTGTGACAGGGGGGAGGGGGGGGGGGGGGGGGGCGATCGCGGGGGTTAAATGTGTTTGTGTGTGTGTAAGTGTGCTGTTTGGTGCAGACTTACTTGGTGTGTGGTGATCTCTCCTCAGCGGCGCTTGAAACAAACGCCGAGGGAGAGATCACGTCGCTTCCTCCTTCCTGTGTTTACACAGGAGGAGGAAGTGACAGGGCGGGCGGGCGCGCGCATTGGCTGGGAGCGATACGGAGGGGGCGGATGAAAACGGATAGCCGCCCCCACTTGTTGGATCGCTCCTGCAGCCGCGCGGACCGCCGCATGTACGGGGGGGGGTCCGATCGGACCCCCGATCCCCCCCAAGGCACCAACGTATATATACGTTGATGTGCCTGTCGGTGCCATTCTGCCGACGTAAATGTACATGCGGCGGTCCTTAAGTGGTTAATTTGTGTATTTAGCTGTTTGCCTGGAATTCGGCTTTAATACAGATTTTTGCTCAGTTCAGATTCATTAAAAGTGCAAAGTGTCAAAGATTTGGCTAATCGCTGTCCCCCCTACTGACCCCTTTCAGGGAGTACAACGCTCCTCGACCACAGGAGATTACATAGAGGCGTATATTATATTATATTTATCAGTGGGTGGGTTCCCACTTTCTTAACTCGCTTGTAAGAAACTAGTGAAGATAAAATTCAGTTTATCATCATCTGCCGTTTCCTCGTCTCACTTGGAACAAAGGGTCACATTGTGGTTGCTATTTTTAGAACTTTGCTTTTTACGAGAAAATGCTGGTGGTTTGAAGAGTTATCTTATAATTCACTGTAAAATTAATGTTTGTCCTGCTAGAACACCAAGATAAAAAAAAAGCGTAGTGTTAGTGAAGCGAATAAATGGTCAGGCCGCGTACACACGACCGGTTCCCTCGGCAGAATCCATCAAGAAACTTGGTGGGGGAGCTTTTTTGGTGAGGAAAATGGTCGTGTGTATGCTTTTCATCGAGAAAACTGTTGAGGAACTCGACGAGCAAAAAAGAGAGCAAGTTCTCTTTTTCCTCGACGGGAGTGTAAATTGGTGTTCCTCGTCGGGCTGCTTTCTGACGAGAAACTCGAGCGTGTGTATGCTAAGAAACCCGTGCACCTTCTGTAAAAGTAGCGTTTGTAATGAAAATAGCACATTTGTCACGCTGTAACAGACTGAAAAGTGCAAATGTCTCTCACCAAACTTTTACCTAACACGCAGTAACATGAGATTAGCAAAAGCAGCCGCAAGGGTTGTGCCAGTGGAATCGAACCTCCCCTGCCGCTGTACGTGTTAAAGTCACTGCGTTTGAGAACGAGGAGATTTGGGGCAAGATTCTCATAAGAGATATCTCCAGATACACCATCATATCTCTGTTTTTGTCCCCGGGTATCTATGCGTCTGATTCCTAGAATCATTTATGCATAGATTTGGCGTAGATCCGACTGGCGTAAGTCACTTACACCGCCGGATCTTAGATGTAATTCTACGCTGGCCGCTAGGTGGCGTTCCCGTCGATTTTAGCGCCGAAGATGCAAATGAGCCTGATACGCCGATTCCCGAACGTTTTTGAGCCGCTTAGCCGTAGTTTACGTTGTTTCCTTAAGCGTAAGGTTACCCCTGCTATATGAGGGGTGTGAGCAGTGGCCTACGTTTAAGGCTGGCGCATGCGCAGTTCATTCGGCTTTGAATTACGCGGCCTTACGCCGGGCCATTTACACTACGCCGCCGCAAATTACGGAGCAAGTGCTTGGAGAATACGGCACTTGCTCCTGTAAGTTGTGGCGACGTAGTGTAAATAGCTTACGCGCCACCGCCACAGGATCTACGAGAATTTGGCCTATGGTCTTTAACGTGTGTACGCAAAGACAGCTTGTCAAGTTCCTTGACAAGCCTAACAAGGAACTCGACGAGGAAAACGATGTGTTTCACCCGACGAGTTCCTCGGTCGTGTGTACGAGGCCTCAGTCTAGCAGAGGTGGCAGAAGCTGATAACAGTGGCAGTCCAGGAGAGGTGACAAGAACTGGTAATGGAGGCAAGCCAGCAAAGGTGGCAGTGCTTTGTAACAATGGCAGTCCAGAAGGATTTGCAGGAGCTAATAATGGTCAGTAGGCCAGCAGCCATTGTAGGAGTTGGTATTGGTGGCAGTCTGCCAGAGGTGGCAGGAGCTGGTAATGGTGGCAATCCAGCAAAGGTGGCAGAAGCATCTACTAGTGTTAAGCCTTGTGCACACAACCCAGGAACTCGTCGGAAAAGACACATCGTTTTCCTTGACGAGTTCCTTGTTAGGCTTGTCGAGAAGCTTGACAAGCCTTCTTTGCGTACACACTGTCAAGACCAAATCTCCTCTTTCTCAAACGCGATGACGTACAACCAGGCCCGGACTGGGACAAAAAATAGGCCCGGGAATTTTAGACTGAGCAGCCCGGGGGGGGGGGGGGAGCGTGGGGGGGTTAATGATGGGATGTTGGGTGAGATAAAGAAATATAGATAGACAGAGAGAGAAAGAAAGAAAGATAGATAAAAAGAAAGATAGGTATAGATAGAAAGATAAAGATTGAAAGAGAGGAACATGGATAGATAGATAGATAAAGAAAACGATAGATAAAGATAGAAAGAGGGGAAGGAAGGAAGATAGATAAAGAAAAAAGATAGATAAAGATAGAAAGAAAGAAAGAAAGAAAGAAAGAAAGAAAGAAAGAAAGAAAGAAAGAAAGAAAGAAGGGAAGATAGATAGATAGATAGTAGATATAGATAGATAGAAAGGAAGGAAAATAGATAAAGAAAGAAAGATAGATAAAGATAGAAAGAAAGAAGGGAAGGAAGGAAGATAGATAGATATATATAGATAGAAAGGAAGGAAGATAAAGAAAGAAAGAAAAAAAGGGAAGGAAGGAAGATGGATAGATATAGATAGAAAGGAAGGAAGATAGATAAAGATAAAATGAAAGAAGGGAATGAAGGGAGAGAGATAGATAGAGATAGATAGAAAGGAATGAAGATAAAGAAAGAAAAGAAGATAGATAAAGATAGAAAGAAAGAAGGGAAGGAAGATAGATAGATATATATATAGATAGATAGATAGAAAGGAAAGAAGGAAGATGGATAAAGAAAGAAAGATAAAGAAAGAAAGAAAGAAAGAAAGAAAGAAAGAAAGAAAGAAAGAAAGAAAGAAAGAAAGAAAGAAAGAAAGAAAGAAAGAAAGAAAGAAAGAAAGAAGGAAAGAAAGAAAGAAGGAAAGAAGGAAAGAAAGAAAAAAGAAAGAAGGGAAGATAGAGATAGATAGATAGATAGATAGATAGATAGATAGATAGATAGATAGATAGATAGATAGATAGATAGATAGATAGATAGAGAAATATAAAGATAGAAAGAAAGATGTGAATAAAGGAAGATATATAAAGAAAGAAAGATAGATACATATAGAAAGAAGGGAAGGAATATAGATAGAAAGGAAGGAAGGAAGATATATAAAGAAAGATAGATACAGATAGAAAGAAAGAAGGGAAGGAAGGAAGATAGATAAAGAAAGATAGATAGATAGACAGTGGCAGTGCATCTATAGAAGCCGCCCCCTCTGGCTCAGCTGTGACAATGGGCACAGTGGTGACAATGTGGGCACAGTGGCATCAATGGGCACAGTGGTGACAATGGGCACAGTGGCGACAATTAAAGGGCACAGTGGCGACAATTAAAGGGCACAGTGGCTGTTTTTGATGGCATGGCACAGTGGCTGTGTTTGATGGCATGGCACAGTGGCTGCGTTTGATGGTATGGCACAGTGGTGACAATTGATGGCACAGTGGCTGCGTTTGATGGCATGGCACAGTGGTGACAATTGATGGCACAGTGGCTGCGTTTGATGGCATGGCACAGTGGTGACAATTGATGGCACAGTGGCTGTGTTTGATGACATGGCACAGTGGTGACAATTGATGGCACAGTGGCTGCGTTTGATGGCATGGCACAGTGGCTGTGTTTGATGGCATGGCACAGTGACTGCATTTGATGGCATGGCACAGGGGTGACAATTGATGGCACAGTGGCTGCGTTTGATGGCATGGCACAGTGGTGACAATTGATGGCACAGTGGCTGCGTTTGATGGCATGGCAGAGTGGTGACAATTGATGGCACAGTGGCTGCGTTTGTTGGCATGGCACAGTGGTGACAATTGATGGCACAGTGGCTGTGTTTGATGGCATGGCACAGTGTTGACAATTGATGGCACAGTGGCTGTGTTTGATGGCATGGCACAGTGACTGCGTTTGATGGCATGGCACAGTGGTGACAGCAGAACAGTGTCTGTCGGGGAGAGTGGGTGGGGCAGACAGAGGAGGAGAGGAGGGGAGGAGTAGAAGCAGATCCTCTCCTCTAACTGGTTGTGCGGGCAGCAAGGGGAGGGGAGAAATGTCATAGCTGGCTTTGATACGCCCAGCTCATCTCTCTGTATCTGGCGCTGTGTTGGTGGTGTACACCCCTGGGGAGATGTGACATGCGGCCTGTGGGCCGCCGAGGGCCGTTTGCGTGCCGCAACTGGCCCGCGAGCCACCGAGGGCCACATCCGGCCCTCGGGCCGCCGCGGCCCACCGGGCATTTGCCCGGTATGCCATATGGCCAGTCCGGGCATGCGTACAACAGGTACAACGGCAGGGGAATTTCGATTCCACTGGCACAACCCTTGGGGCTGCTTTTGCTAATCTCATGTTACTGCGTGTTAGGTAAAAGTTTGGTGAGAGACATTTGCATTTTTCAGTCTGTTACAGCGTGACAAATGTGCTATTTCCATTACAAACGCTACTTTTACCGAAGGTGCGCGGGTTTTTTAAGCATACACACCAACGTGTTTCTCGTGGAAAACCAGCCCGACGAGGAACACATTGACTCCCGTCGAGGAAAAAGAGAACTTGCTCTCTTTTTTCCTCATCAAGTTCCTCAACAGTTTTCTCGATGAAAAGCATACACACGACCGTTTTCCCCGCAAAAACTTTCTCCCACCAAGTTTCTTGATGGATTCTGTCGAGAAAACCGGTCGTGTGTACGCTGCCTTAGTCTTGCAATGGTGGCAATCCAGGAAAGGTGGCAGAAGCTGCTACTAGTTTTAGTCTTGCAATGGTGGCAGGAGCTGATTATGGTGTTAGGCGGCGTACACACGTCATACTTCCAGTTATACAATGGTGATCGAAAGTTTGGGCACCCCAGGTAAAGATTTGTATTAATGTGCATAATGAAGCCAAGGAAAGATGGAAAAATCTCCAAAAGGCATCAAATTACAGATTAGACATTCTTATATGTCATAAAAACTTAGATTTTATTTCCATCATTTACACTTTCAAAACTACAGAAAACAAAAAAATGTTGTCTGCAAAAGTTTGGGCACCCTGCAGAATTTATAGCATGCACTGCCCCCTTTGCAAAGCTGAGACCTGCCAGTGTCATGGATTGTTCTCAATCATCGTCTGGGAAGACCAGGTGATGTCAATCTCAAAGGTTTTAAATGCCCAGACTCATCTGACCTTGCCCCAACAATCAGCACCATGGGTTCTTCTAAGCAGTTGTCTAGAAAACTGAAACTGAAAATAGTTGTCGCTCACAAAGCTGGAGAAGGCTATAAGAAGATAGCAAAGCGTTTTCAGATGTCAATATCCTCTGTTCGAAATGTAATTAAGAAATGGCAGTCATCAGGAACAGTGGAAGTTAAAGCAAGATCTGGATAACCAAGAAAAATATCAGACAGAACAGCTCGCAGGATTGTGAGAAAAGCAATTCAAAACCCACGTTTGACTGCACGATCCCTCCAGAAAGATCTGGCAGACACTGGAGTTGTGGTACACTATTCCACTATAAAGAGATACTTGTACAAATATGGACCTTCATGGAAGAGTCATCAGAAGAAAACCTCTTCTACGTCCTCACCACAAAAATCAGCGTTTGAACTTTGCAAATGAACATATAGACAAGCCCGATGCTTTTTGGAAACAAGTTCTGTGGACCGATGAGGTTAAAATAGAACTTTTTGGCCGGAATGAGCAAAGGTACATTTGGAGAAGAAAGGGCACAGAATTTAAAAAAAGGACCTCTGTCCAACTGTTAAGCATGGGGGTGGATCAATCATGCTTTGGGGTTGTATTGCAGCCAGTGGCACAGGGAACATTTCACAAGTAGAAGGAAAAATAGATTCAATAAAATTTCAGCAAATTTTGGATGGTAACTTGATGCCATCTGTGAAAAAGTTGACGTTAAAGAGAGGATGGCTTTTACAAATGGATAATGATTCTAAACACACCTCAAGATCCACGGGGGATTACATCAAGAGGTGTAAACTGAAGGTTTTGCCATGGCCTTCACAATCTCCTGACCTCAACATAATTGAAAATCTATTAACCACTTAAGACCCGGACCAATACGCTGGTAAATGACCCAAGGTGTTTTTGCGATTCGGCACTGCGTCGCTTTAACAGACAATTGCGCTGTCGTGCGATGTGGCTCCCAAACAAAGGCGGGGACATAAATTTACGCCCTTGTGCCTGTACGAGCCATTCTGTGGCCGTATATGTGCGTGCGGGGGTCCTTAAGTGGTTAATAGACCTTAAAAGAGCAGTGCATGACAGACAGCCCAGAGATCTCAAAGAACTGGAAGACTTTTGTAAGGAAGAATGGGCAAAGATACCTCAAACAAGAATTAAAAGACTTTCTGGCTACTAAATGGCTGGCTACAAAAAGCGTTTACAAGCCGTGATACTTGCCAAAGGGGGCAGTACAAGATAATAACTCTGCAGGGTGCCCAAACCTTTGCAGATGCCATTTTTTTGTTTTCTGTAATTTTGAAAGTGTAAATGATGGAAATAAAATCTAACTTTTTTTGACATATTATAATAATGTCTAATCTGTAATTTGATGTCTTTTGGAGATATTTCCATCTTTCCTTGGCTTCGTTATGCACATTAATACAAATTTTTACCTGGGGTGCCCAAACTTTCGAACCCAACTGTAGCTTTTCATTCATGGAAGATATAAGACTGCTTCTATTAACAGAGGAAGGGGCAGACATAGTCAGCACTCCTAATGAGAACCTGCCACTGTTCCCCTAGGTCTATTAACCCCTGCAGCACCTGAAGATTACCTCTGATTACCTCTGATGAGGTAGCGAGGGTAGACTTCAGATTTAAACTAAAACGGCAGCCATTAGCACAAGGGAAACTGATAGTGAGTAGTGTCCCCTGTGCTGATATTTTTTTCTTTAATATTTGACTAAACTTAGGTTTTAATGTTGTAACATAATTTTTTTCTTATATATATGTAGCGCCTGTGTACTTTCAGTCCAGGTGCTGTTTCAAATTTAGAGGGGGATGAGAGAGTTATGTAACTCATATCCAGGTGGAATGTACAAATTCAGCTTCTGTTCTAGATGGGCCGTGCTGCCGGTTCATTCTGTGTTCCTGAGGTGCTTTTCCACCCTGGGGCGGCAGGTGGCGCAGTGGAGTTCAAGTTGGAGCGCCTTCTTGCCAGCAGCCAATCAGAGGGGTTTTTCCCTCGCAGGGCATGCTGGGGGAGGGTACTTCTGGAGAGACGCCATTTTTTGGCGGGGAGTTGGTGATTGGATCCGGGTGCGGCACCCACCTTTGGGGTGTGCGTACATCACGGCCCCCCAGCGATATGGCCTACCCGGCCAGGGCGCACGTGCCATGCGTTGTTCTTAGTTCCGGGACCATGTTGGCCCGGAGCGACTGAAGCTGTGATGGGACCCAGTGACTTATTGGGTCCCCGATCTCTAAAAAGAAGATCCAAAGCGAGTTGTGCTGTTCGGCAGGGAGTCAATCTTAGGAGAGACAGTAAGCAGGCAATCCAATAGGGCCTAGACGAACCATCGGGGATCAAGGTGACCGGACACTGGGAGTTTGTCTAATGGCAACCTGTCAGTCGGTGACTATTTGAGGAAAACTACCTGAGGGAGAGTCAGGCATCAATAATCTTGAGAAGGATTTACTCCACGAACTGTGTTCTAAAGCAAAAGGCCTGTGGCAGAGGTCTCACTCTCATTTCTATCTCAGCCAAGTCTGTGTCAGAGACTTGTTCTCCTTCTCAGGATTCTCAGTGATACCCTGGCTGCCAGTTCTGTGAGAGAGACTGTCCAGGTACGCTGTTCCCACTCCGGCGGGAGTGGCGGCGAAGTTAAAGTCCTATTGGATGCAGGATTATTTCTGTCTTTCTTAGGCCTGAGTCTGCAAATTCTCCTTTCCACACATCTTTATTCTACCTAACTCAAGTTCACTGTTTGTCGTGTTGGGCAAGAATAAAAGCACAAGAAAGACACCGATTGTTTGGAAATTCCGTCATTGATCTCATCATCATCATCATACCCCTAGACATTCATACGGGTAACAGGCTGACCCAAATCCAACCAGAGGCTCCTGAGGGGGTGAGAGCTACATACAGTACAGACCAAAAGTTTGGACACGCCTTCTCATTCCAAGAGTTTTCTTTATTTTCATGACTATGAAACATGTAGAGTCACACTGGAGGCATCAAAACTATGAATTAACACATGTGGAATTATATACATAACAAAAAAGTGTGAAACAACTGAAAATATGTCATATTCTAGGTTCTTCAAAGTAGCCACCTTTTGCAGCAGACACATCTCTAGAACAACTGATAAGAGGAGACTGTGTGAATCCGGCCTTCATGGTAGAATATCTGCTAGGAAACCACTGCTAAAGAAAGGCAACAAGCAGAAGAGACTTGTTTGGGCTAAAGAACACAAGGAATGGACATTAGACCAGTGGAAATCTGTGCTTTGGTCCGAAGAGTCCAAACTTGAAACCTTTGGTTCCAACCACCGTGTCTTTGTGCGACGCAGAAAAGGTGAATGGATGGACTCTACATGCCTGGTTCCCACTGTGAAGCATGGAGGAGGAGGTGTGATGGTGTGGGGGTGCTTTGCTGGTGACACTGTTGGGGATTTATACTGGACCAGCATGGCTACCACAGCATCTTGCAGCGGCATGCTATTCCATCCGGTTTGCGTTTAGTTGGACCATCATTTATTTTTCAACAGGACAATGACCCCAAACACACCTCCAGGCGGGGGAAGGGCTATTTGACCAAGAAGGAGAGTGATGGGGTGCTGCGCCAGATGACCTGGCCTCCACAGTCACCGGACCTGAACCCAATTGAGATGGTTTGGGGTGAGCTGGACCGCAGAGTGAAGGCAAAAGGGCCAACTAGTGCTAAGCATCTCTGGGAACTCCTTCAAGACTGTTGGAAGACCATTTCAGGTGACAAGAGAATGCCAAGAGTGTGCAAAGCAGTAATCAAAGCAAAAGGACCTAAAATATGAGATATTTTCAGTTGTTTCACACTTTTTTGTTATGTATATAATTCCACATGTGTTATTTCATAGTTTTGATGCCTCCAGTGTGAATCTACAAGTTTCATAGTCATGAAAATAAAGAAAACTCTTTGAATGAGAAAGCGTGTCCAAACTACTTTTGGTCTGTACTGTGTGTATATATATAGACACACACAGGGCTTTTTTTCGCAGTGAAAAGGTGCAGGAACCCCCCTCCCTCCGAGTCACCCCTTGACTCCGCCCCCTATCCACCTCCGAGCACCGTTCCTTGGGTCCAACCCTTACCCACCTACCAGTACTGGCCCTTTTAGAGAATACAGAACCAAGTATTTTATATGGAATTTGTTGATAACAAGAAAAGGCAGTAAAATAGCAACAATAGACAGCCCAGTGACAATAGATCTGCTCCAGCAACAATGCTTACCCAACAGCCACCATCAATAGACCCTTCAGCAGCAAGCAACATTAGCCCCCTCCCTTCACAGTAGTTCACCCCAGCAACAATTGACACCCTGCAACATAAAACCCACCCCAGCAACAATAGATCCCCATCAGCAACAATAGACCCCCCCTTGCAAAAAAAATTCCACCCAGCAACAAGATTCCCCAGCAGCTACCATCAATAGACCCTCCAGCAACCAGCTAAAAAGACCCCTCTCTCAACAGTAGATCCCTCCCAGCAATGATTAAGCCCCCTGTAACATAAGACCCACACCCACCAACAGTAGACCTCCTTCCTCCCCAAACATGTATCCCCTCCAGCAACAATAGATTCCTCAACAGCCAGAATCAATAGACCCTCCCAGGGCTGGTGCAAGGACTTTTGACACCCTAGAAGAAACCAAATTTTGCCGCACCCTCTTGGCTCCACTTGACTCCACCTCCTTTGCCCTGCCCAGGTATACCCAACCTTTGTAATGAAGTGCCCATCAAATGCAGCCCACCGGCACCAATAAAATGCAGCCTCACCAGTGTCCATCAAATGAAGCCTACCAGCACCCATCAATTCAGCCTACCAGTGCCCATCAATGCAGCCTACTAGTGCCCATCAATGCAGCCTCCCCAGCGCCCATCAATGCAGCCTCCCCAGCGCCCATCGATTGCAGCCTCCCCAGTGCCCATAAAATGCAGCCTACTAGTGCCTATCAAATGCAGCCTCACCAGCACCCATCAAATGCAGCCTCACCAGTGCCCATGATATGCAGCCTTTACCAGCGCCCATGAATGCAGCCTACCAGTGCCCATCAATGAATGTTTGCTTGCTTCCATTCATTCAGGAGTCGGGACACAGAAACAGTTCTCCGCCGCCGCTGCGCCTCTGACACTACAGTATGTGCGGACGTGGTGGCGGCTGCCTGCTGATGCTGAGACATAGTTGCTTGCTGCAGAGAGAAGAGAGTAGGAACACCAGTGGCCGGGCACCCTAGGCAGCAGTGTGCCCTAGGTGGCTGCCTAGTTTGCCTAGTGGTAGCACCGACCCTGGACCCTCCAGCACCCAGGGCCACTGATAGGGGGGACCACCAGATCTCCTGTAGGGGGCCCCGGCACACAGAGGGGCCCAGACAGCAGGAGGGTTGGTATAGATCAATGCCCTCTGTGTCTCTCACCCAGGATTCTCCCCCTCTCCCTCCCGCCGGCTTTTAGCTGCTGGGTGAGAGATGGAGGGATAATGAACCTGGCCAGCCACCACTGAGCTCCTTCCCTTGTGGGAATGTGTCAGAGAACCAACCATAGAAGAACTAGCAGACCTGTCCTGCACGGACCAATGAGCACAATGCGCATGCGCGCGCAGACGCGCACACGCATGCAAGTACGCGCATTAGCGCGCACACGAGCAACAACTCTGTGAATTCATTGTTCTTTACTGCACACGCGCGTGCGTCAGTACGCACGCAATGGGGCGGGACTCCTGGCGTCAGTGCCCTATTTAAGGCTTGCTGCAGCAGTGACAGGTGCTGCATGATCTTCAGCCCTTGATGTGATCCTGAGTTCTTGTTCCTGTTTCCTTGTGTTCCTGTTGACGACTCGGCTTGCCTGACCAGACTTCTCCATGCATGACCCTCGGCTTGTCTCTTGGCTTATTCTTTGTCCTGTTCCGGTCTGCTTGTTCCAGTATATGACCTCAGCTTGCCTTCTGACCTGTTCCAGTCACTTCCTGCTAACTGTGTATGACTACCGGCTTGGCTCCTGACTCCGCCCCTGGGTTTTCCTGCCAGCCTACCTCATCTGGTACTTCTGTGGTACCCCTGCCTGACTACGTATCCTGGCATACAGCTGATCTCCAACATCACTCAGCAAGTCGCAGCTGGCAACCCTTGCATCTCTGGGCCGAGCACCCCCTGTGTCACCTCCAGGGGGCGTTCTGCACTTGGTCGTAAGGGTAGCCCTCTCAGCACTTCGGCCTCTGGTAAGGTACGTGACAGAATGTGTCCTAGGAGAGGGATTGAAGAAAGAAGATTTGTGCTGGGAGAGGAGATGTGGGTGATTGTGTACCAGGAGCTGATAAGGGAATTTGGGGCTAATAGGAGGGATTGGGGGGATTGTGCAGGCAGGGAAGATTTGTACTAGGAGGGGGAATCAGGGTGGCATTTGTGTTCATTAATAATGTATTTTTTTGTGAAAATATTGTATAGAATACTGCCAGGTGTGTGTGTGGGGGGGGTCCCGTCAGGTAGGCTGTATGGGGCACCATGATTCCTAACAGCGGCCCTGCCAGCACCCCTTGCCATTGAGTTCTGGAGGTGCCGGAACTGCGTTCCTCCACGTTCCTGCTGATAAAAAACTCTGTGGACCAGATTCTCAAAGAAGTTACGTTGGCGTATCTCGAGATACGCCGCGTAACTTCTAGGATGCGCTGGCCTATCTTTTTTCTGTATTCAGAAAGCAAGATACGCCGGAATTTTGCTAAGATCCGACCGGCGTAAGTCTCTTACGCGGTCGTATCTTAGTTTCATATTTATGCTGGCCGCTAGGTGGCGCTTCCGTCGGTTTACGCGTCGAATATGCAAATGAGCTAGATACGCCGATTCACAAACGTACTTGCGCCCGACGCATTTTTTTTTTACGCCGTTTGCGTAAGCCTATGTCCGGTGTAAAATTACCCCTGCTATATGTGGCGTAGCCAATGTTAGGTATGGACGTCGGAACAGCGTAGATTTGTTCACGTTTTACGTCCTTTGCGTAAGTCGTCCGTGAATGGGGCTGTGCGTAAATTACGCTCACGTCGAAAGCATTGAGTAGTTGCGGTGTAATTTGGAGCATGCGCACTGGGATACGTCCACAGACGGCGCATGCGCCGTTCGATAAAAGTGTCAATTACGTGGGGTCACGATAAATTTCCATAAAACACGCCCACTTCTTCCACATTTGAATTAGGCACGCTTACGCCGGCCCATTTACGCTACGCCGCTGTAACTTAGGACACAAGTGCTTTGTGAATACGGTACTTGCCTCACTAACTTGCGGCGGCGTAGCGTAAATACAATATGCTACGCCCGCTCAAAGTTACGCCGCCCTACATGAATATGGCCCTGTATAAATATATATATTAGGGTTGGCCCGATACCAGTTTTTTAGTACCAAGTACAAGTACCGATACTTTTTTTCAAGTACTCGCCGATACCGAATACCGATACTTTTTTTAAAATGTGTCCCCAAATGCAGCTATGTCCCCCCACATATGCAGCTATGTCCCCCCACAAATGCAGCCATGTCCCCCCACATATGCAGCCATGTCCCCCCACATATGCAGCCATATCCCCCACATATGCAGCCATGTCCCCCACATATGCAGCCATGTCCCCCACATATGCAGCCATGTCCCCCCACATATGCAGCCATGTCCCCCCACATATGCAGCCATGTCCCCCACATATGCAGCCATGTCCCCCACATATGCAGCCATGTCGCCCCACATATGCAGCCATGTCCCCCCACCTATGCAGCCATGTCCCCCATATATGCAGCCATGTCCCCCCACATATGCAGCCATGTCTCCCACATATGCAGCCATGTCCCCCACATATGCAGCTATGTCCCCCATATATGCAGCCATGTCCCCCCACATATGCAGCCATGTCCCCCACATATGCAGCCATGTCCCCCCACATATGCAGCCATGTCCCCCCACATACCTAGATGCCGCCGTCGTCGCCGCATAGTTAATCAGCGCGCGGGGAACATTACAGCTTTAATTTAAATAGCTGTGTTCCCCGCCGCGCCGGGTATAGACACTCCCCCTTGCTCGGGATTGGACAGATCACCCGTCCAATCCCGCACGCTGATTAACTATGTGGCGGCGACGTTGCGGTATGCGGCGGCGGCGACGTTGCGGTATGCGGCGGCGGCTGCGTTGCGGTATGCGGCAGCGGCGGGGAGCAAGTATCGGATCTGGCATCGGGGGCATTTGCGGTATCATACTGGTATCGGTATCGGGACAACCTTATTATATATATATATATATATATATATATATATATATATATATATATATATATATATATATATATTGCTTTTCAAAAAAAAAATAGCATCTACAAATTAAAGTTTAAAGAATCCATAAAACAAAAAAACGTTATTGCAGATTATCTGTGAGCTTGATTGATTTACTGTAAATGCCTAATAAATTTTGCTCACAACTTTCTTTTTCCAAAGCCGTTTCTCAAGTACCATAATACGAGCTTGGTAGCTTCCTAGTTTTATGATCTTATTTGGACATGAAAGAGGTTGGAACAACAACAACAAGACATACTTTTCAGCCTAATCACTCAGCCACCCCCACCCACTGAAGTCATGGTACACCCCTCTCCGAGACATCCGCCAAACCCTAACCTTGAGAGACGAAAGGGCCCAAACCTGCCCCTTGCCAAATCCGCATCTCCAGTGTTTTTGGAGCTCATTGACGAAGTTTGAAGTTGTTATTTATTGAATAGTTATGGGTTTATATAACTTGGAATTGTTTAGGGAGTATTATCCTCGCATATTATTTTTCCAACATTGTGCTCTAATTTTCTTTGTTTTCTTAGCGGGGTGTGGCATTTTGTTGGCCTTCTGTGCCTCTCTCAATCGACTTTCACATTTTCCTCTTTCCTGGCTAGTCAGACGCTGACCTTTTCCTTCGCTGTTAGTGTGGTCTGATGCTTTTCATGTATTTGGAGCGCTGGAAATGTCTCTGCCTCCTAGGCATACAAGGGAAGAATTTTCTTTTTGATTTATGAGATAAACTGGCAGAAGTCTTAGTCAACACATACTAAAACCTTCTAAGTGAAAATCAGCGTGTCCGAGGGCCGCTACTACAAGAATGGATGCCGGATTTTGTTATTTTCTGCCGGTCAGAGAGCAACTGGCTCCAAGTTCTCGCAATGGTCAAATAAATAGACATGGAATTAAATACGAAGCAGATATGTGAAAATTCTTTTTATTTTATTTTTTTCAGCTGACATAATAAATAAAAATCTACTATTTTCCCTTCTAAGTTGATTTAAAGTGGTTGTAAAGTTACACCTACAGGTGAGCCTAAATTAACCACTTAAAGCGGAGCTCCACCCTGATTTTTTTTTTTTCAAAAATCTAAAAAAAAATTAAAAAAAATTAAATGGAAAAATAAAATAAAAAATACTCACCCTAAATAGGCTGTTGCTATGCGGAAGTCCCGAATCTGCCCTCATGATCCGCGGTGTGGTTTTCTTCCTCCTCCTCTTCTCGGTGTCTTCTTGTGAATGGGCCGCGCTGCATTCTGGGAACTGTGTGTATCCCAGAAAGCAGCCGGACCATTCACAAAGCGCTGCGCTGCTCGCACATGCGCAGTAGGAAACGGGCAGTGAAGCCGCACGGCTTCACTGCCTGTTTCCCTGACTGTGGATGGCGGTGCCGGGATCGAGGATGCGGGTGGAGCTCCGCTTTAAGGACCCCTTCACGCCGATATACGTCGGCAGAATGGCACGGCTGGGCACAATCACCTGTACGTCCTCTTTAAGTGCCCAGCCGTGGGGACGCGAGCGCAGCAACGGCCCCGCGCTCGCGACCCGGTCCGAAGATCTGTGACCGCGCCCGCGGGACCCGTGGACCCGATCGCCGCCGATGTCCTGTGATCGGTCACAGGAGCTGAAGAACGGGGAGAGGGGAGTGTAAATGCACCTTCCCCGTTCTTCACAGTGGCAGTGTCACTGATCGTCTGTTCCCTGATATAGGGAAGTCACACGTCCAGCTCCGCCTCACTACAGTTACAAACACATATGAGGTCACACTTAACCCCTACAGCGCCCCCTAGTGGTTAACTCCTAAACTGCAATTGTCATTTACACAGTAATCAGTGCATTTTTATAGCACTTTTCGCTGTGAAAATGACAATGGTCCCAAAGATGTGTCAAAATTGTCCGATGTGTCCGCCATAATGTCGCCGTCACAAAAAAAATCGCTGATTGCCACCATTAGTAGTAAGAAAAACAATTATTAATAAAAATGGCATAAAACTATCCCCCCTATTTTGCAAACGCTATAAATTTTGCGCAAACCAATCAATAAACGCTTATTGCGATTTTTTTACGAAAAATATGTAGAAGAATACGTATCGGCCTAAACTGAGGAAATTTTTTTTTAGATATATTTTTGGGGGATATTTATTATATCAAAAAGTAAGATTTTTTTTTCAAAATTGTCGCTCTCGTTTTGTTTAAAGCGCAAAAAATAAAAACCGCAGAGGTGATAAAATACCACCAAAAGAAAGCTCTATTTGTGGGAAAAAAGGACGCCAATTTTGTTTGGGAGTCGCGTCGCATGACCGTGCAATTGTCAGTTAAAGAGACGCAGTCCCGAATCGCAAAAAGGGGCCTGGTCCTTTACCTGCATAATGGTCCGGGGCTTAAATGATTAAAGGGGTTGTAAAGGTACATTTTTTTTTCCTTTACCTTAGTGCAGTCCTCCTTCACTTGCCTCATCCTTCCATATTGCTTTTAAACGTCCTTATTTCTTCTGAGAAATCCTCAGAACAGAAGTGAGGATTTCTCAGAAGAAATTAGGACATTTAAAAGCAAAATGGAAGGATGAGGTGAGTGAAGGAGGACTGCACTAAGGTAAAGGAAGATATTTAGGGAAAAAAAAAATTGTACCTTTACAACCCCTTTGAGGCCGCGTACACACGATCGAATTTGTCCGCTGAAACTGGTCCGACGGACCGTTTCAGCAGACAAATCCCTTCGTGTGTATGGGCTAGCGGACATGTCTGACCGGCGGACAAATTTTAAAGCATGCTTTAAAATTTGTCCGCCGTAGACATGTCCGTCGGATATGTCCGCTGGTTATTACACTAACCAGCGGACATATCTGCCGGCACATGCGTCGAATGGATTCGACGCATGCGTGTACGTTTTTGACTTCCCGGTGTGGTGACGTGGCGGCGTCAACGTCACCGCCACGTCACCATGCTGTCTGCCGGCGGGGATTTTGATCCGATGTGTGTACACGCCGTCGGATGAAAATCCGGAGGAGACATGTCCGCTGGACAGTTTCAGCGGACATGTCCCTCCGTGAGTACGCCGCCTAAAGCTTACCTGTAGGTGCTTGCAATATCTCCAAGACCTACACGGTCTCCATAATATTTGCAATTTCCCCGAACGATGCCTTCAATGGCGCATGCACCGTCTTGAAAGGGCCCCCGTAAGGCTGCTTTCATATTGATCTGCGGGTGCAGTGCAGTGCACCTGCGGCTTTCTGTTAGCATACAAGGTTTGTATTATATGAGCAACATCTACTAAATGTAATTGCTGTGTGCCTATTACATTATATGATCACTAGATGGCAGTGTTACGTTTGCTAGTTCATGTTTTGTCTATGTACAAGAAGTAATAATAAAGTTCAGTTCCTGTTTCCACGACCTACAGACTGTCTGCCTGTAATTTGTTTAGCTCCAAAAGCTTATGTCTAACAGGTTATGGGCCCAGAGCATGTTACAGAAGCCCAGGATATAATACAGATTACCCCTGGATATAGCCAGATACAGTGAGCTAGAGCAATTCAGTGCAGAAGACAGCAACAGAAAGACAAACAGCAGTAATGGCAGCTGCCATGCCCTCAGCAAAGTTCTCCATTGCAAATCTGACAAATCAGAACTACCAATCTTGGAAATTCAAGATGAAAATGCTGCTTATAAGAGAAGGTACGTGGAAATGCATAAATGAACAAAGACCTGCACAGCCCACAGAGGAGTGGTTAGACAGAGATCAGAAGGCACAAAGCACAATCTCCCTGTGCATAGATGATGATCAAATCATACATATATGTAACTGTCAAACTGCTAAAGACATGTGGGAAGAGTTACAGAAAGCACATGAAAGAGTTAATCTCAGCAATAAACTGTATTTAATCAGAAAGCTCTATCAGACTAAGCTACAGAAAGACCAGGACATGCAGGACTATATAAGACAGACCTTAGAGATGGTGGAGAGACTGCGAGGGATTGGAGAAGAGATAAAGGATTTTCATGTTGCAGCGCTATTATTAAGTGGACTTCCTGAAAGTTATGAGACACTTGTCACAGCACTAAATGCACGTCCAGATGATGATCTGACACTGGAATATGTTAAAGGCAAGCTTGTGGATGAATACAAGCGCAAAACTGAAAGCATGAGTACTGTGAGTGTGTGTTCAGAGATGGCTTTAAAGACAAGATACAAAAATAAACACAGTAACGTGCAGCTAGAAAAGCGGGAATGCTTTGTGTGCAAGAAACCAGGACATCTAAAAGCAGATTGTAGAATCTGGAAAGCTAGAATGCAAAAACAAAGTGCATTCCAACAAGCTAAGAATGTCATAGAAACAAAGGAATATGCATTCGGATCCAAAAATTGTGTCACCACTGTGCAAGCATGGTGTGTGGACTCAGGCGCTACAAGTCACATGACAAATAACCGAAGTTTCTTCGCTCAGCTTGATGAAAGCAAAACAGAAGTGTGATTATTGATGAAACTTCTATGTGCTCAAAGTTTGAACAACAGACACAAACTATTCAAACTGAGAAAGAATCAACATCAGTCACTCAAGAAAATAAGGAAAGTGATACAGAAATAGAAATTACTGCAGAAGAATCAAAACCTGAATCTGAACCAGAAATATCTTCAGTCAGAAAATCAACCAGAATCAATAAAGGTGTTCCAGCTGAACGTTTATCTTACATAGCTCGCAGAGCTGTTCAAACTGAACCAGGTTCATGGAAAGAGATGCAGAAACTGCCAATGCATGAGAAACAAGTATGGAACAAAGCCGCTGATGAAGAAATGACATCACTCGAAGATCTCCAGACATGGACACTTTCAGAGCTACCTCAAGGTAAACATGCCATAGGATGTAAATGGGTTTTTAAAACCAAATGTAACTCTGAAGGGAAAGTCTGTCGGTACAAGGCAAGGCTGGTTGCTAAAGGTTACTCACAGAAGTTCGGTGAGGACTATGATGCTACTTTTGCTCCAGTTGCTAAACAAAGTACTTTCAGAACACTAATGACAGTGGCTGCCATGCGTACAATGATTGTGAAACATCACGATATTAAGACAGCTTTTCTTAATGGTGATATTGAAGAAGAAATTTACATGTCACAACCAGAAGGATATTTGAAAAAGGGACAAGAGCATCTTGTCTGCAAGTTGAATAAATCTCTTTATGGCCTTAAACAATCAGCTCGAGCATGGAACCTGAAGATTAATCAAGTTCTACTAAATGAAGGATTTACAAGAAGCAAAGCTGATCCGTGCCTATATGCTAAACAAGTAGACACTGAGTGGATGTATCTGCTAATTTATGTTGATGACCTGATCATTGCTCACAAAAATAACAATGAAATTGCAAAGTTAACAGGAGTACTCAACAAGCACTTTGAAACTAAAGACCTAGGTGAAGTGACATATTATCTTGGAATTGACATCCAGCGTGAGAAAGATGGAAGTTTCCTGTTGAATCAGAGCGCAAAAATTGAATCTATTCTTCAGCAATTCAACATGACAGAGGCGAAAGGAGCAAGCACACCTATGGACACAGCCTATCCAAAGTTAGAAGGAGAAGATGATCTTCTCACATCCAATGAACAATACAGACAAGCAGTGGGGGCACTTCTCTACATTGCAACCACTACACGTCCAGACATTGCAGCCAGCATGTCTCTTCTTTGCAGGCGAGTTGATAAACCACGTCTAAGAGATTGGAATGCGATCAAAAGAGTTATGAGATATCTGAAACAGACAAAAGACTTAAATTTGAAACTGTCAGCAAGTGGTGATTTAAACCTCGTGGGATATGTGGACTCCGATTGGGCAGGTGATCACAGCACACGCAAATCCACAAGTGGTTACTTATTAAAATTGGGAGACAGTCCTATATCATGGTCCAGCAAGAAACAGATGTCAGTGGCATTGTCCTCTACAGAAGCTGAATACATATCTGCAGCTTATGCCAGTCAAGAAGTTGTGTGGTTACAACAATTACTCAAGGATCTTGGAGAAGCAACATCAGAACCTACCGTCTTATTTGAGGATAATCAGGGTTGCATTAAGCTTGCAACAAGTGAGAAGATTAATGGAAGAACCAAGCACATCGATGTCAGACATCATTACATTCATGACTTAGTTGATCAGAAAGTGATTGAACTTGTGTATTGTGAAACGGAAAAAATGATTGCTGATGTTTTGACAAAACCACTAGCTAGAAACAGATTTGTTGATCTTAGATCAGAAATGGGATTGACATAGATAGTAGTTGTTGAGTGGGGGTGTTAGCATACAAGGTTTGTATTATATGAGCAACATCTACTAAATGTAATTGCTGTGTGCCTATTACATTATATGATCACTAGATGGCAGTGTTAGGTTTGCTAGTTCATGTTTTGTCTATGTACAAGAAGTAATAATAAAGTTCAGTTCCTGTTTCCACGACCTACAGACTGTCTGCCTGTAATTTGTTTAGCTCCAAAAGCTTATGTCTAACACTTTCCTGTGGGTTATCTGCACTTTGCCATAGTCTTCTATTAGTTCTTGCGGGAGTGTTGCACTTTCTGCATTCCAGCATTTTGATGCACTTTTAGAAAGCGCAACAAACCCACAGAATATAATAGAAGTCTATGGCTCAGTGCAGCTAGCCTGCAGATCAGTGTGAAAGCAGCCTAATTGTTTTTTTTTTTAAAAATATGCTAACATGCCCATTACAAAAGTGCAGTGTATGTGTGGTTTAATACACTGACCTTCTTTTTTTTTTTTTTACTCTGCTTGCATTACTCTCTGTCTCCAGGCTACTAGAAAGGTCCTCGGGAAGTGCACTTGATATCACTCTGCCTGGGACAAGAGTCGACTCTACAGAGGAAGCATTAGCTTATGTGGCTCCTGCTCTCTTCGCTGCCCCCTGCTCCCGGCCTTCACTGCTGGGGCCAGCTCAAAGCACTCTGATCCCCTGGGATGGTGGGTCGGCATGCCCAGATCGAGATCAACGGATTGCTGACCCCCCAGCATGCCTTTCCCTGTTTTGAGTTTGAGGGCCACATTAGAGGGCTCTGAGGGCATTCCGTTAGATGAAGTCCCACAACCAGCTCCTCAGAAAGGCACTATTATGCCTTGTAAACACGGTCGGACTTTTGACCGTGCAAAAGTCTGCCGTGAGTCTGACGGAAAGAAAGAAAACAGGTTCTCTATCTAAGGTCCGACAAAAAAAGTCTGATGGAGGCTACACACGACTGGACTTTCCGAGAAAAAAAGCCCGTCTGACTCTTTATTCGTGTGTACGAGTCACAAGTGGTGTATGTGCAGAGTGCACTCAGAACACTTTTTGGTTAACTAATGTTGTTTTTTCACAATTTTTCATTACATTTTTCACTGTTTACTTCACTTAGAATTTGATTAGCCTTGTCACAGTATAGTCAATTGCCATATTATAGGCCAGTGTTCACCCTATTTAGTTCATAACCTTGTTCAGTTGCCTGTACACTGTTTTATGCATTGTGTTTGGTTTGCCTAACCACAATAAACCTACTTTATTTAAAATCCAGTAGTCTGTGGCCTGTTTCCCGGATACTAATATAGTGTGGTAGCAAACAAACACTTTCCGTATATACTCGAGTTTAAGCCGACCTGAATAGAAGCCGAGACACCTAATTCTACGACAATAAACTGGGAAAACGTATTGATTCGAATATAAGCCCAGGGTGGTAAATACAGCAGCTACTGTAAGTGGAAAAGAGGGTGCCCATCAATGCCCATCTGCAGCCTCATTGTGCCCATTTACAGCCTCACTGTGCCCATTTGGAGCTTCACTGTGCCCATTTGCAGCCTCATTGTGCCGATCTGCATGCCTCACTGTGCCAATCTGCATGCCTCACTGTGCCCATCTGCATGCGTCACTGTACCAATCTGCATGCGTCACTGTGCCAATCTGCATGCCTCATTGTGCCTCATGTACCTGATCTCCCGATGTGTCGTGCAGTCTTAACTGCAGTCGGCGGATGTCCAGTGTAACAAAGCCCTGCCTTGTCCTCGTCCGTGATAGAACACTAATTCAGTTTCCCAGCAGTGAGTCGGTGTTCAGCATTCCGTCTATCACCGATGAAGAGGAAGAGGCGGGGCTTTGTTACACTGGATGGCCTCCAACTGCAGTTAAGACTGCACGACACAGCGGGAGATCAGGTACATGAGACACAGTGAGGCATGCAGATGGGCAAAGTGAGGCATGCAGATGGGACAACTGACTGGACTGTGTCAACAGCGGGAGACTCGAGTATAAGTCAAGGAGGGCTTATTCAGCACAGAAAAATCTGATAAAAAACTTGGCTTATACTCGAGTATATACAGTAAGTTACACAGGTGTGAGTGTCCTTCAGTCTATATTCAGGTGTGTCAATGGGGGCAGACTCAGGGAGAGCCAATCATTACAAGTGGCTCCTGTGGTGGTAAGCACCATACACATATCAGGGCTAGACTGGGACAAAAATTTGGCCCTAGACTTCATCCAGACCGGCTCACTTTAATTTTGAGTGTCCCCCTTGCATCAGAGTGTCCCCCATCAGAGTCCCCCTTGTATCAGAGTGTATCCCATCAGAGTCCCACTTGTATCAGAGTTTCCCCCTTTAGGGTCCCCCTTTCATCAGTGTCGCCCTTGCATCAGTGTCCCCCTTGCATCAAAGAGCCCCCTTGTATCAGATTGTCCCCATCAGCGTTTCCCCCTTGCATCAGTGTCCCCCTTGCATCAAAGAGCCCCCTTGTATCAGAGTGTCCCCATCAGCGTTTCCCCCTTGCATCAGAGTATCCCCCTGCATCAGAGAGTCCCCCATCAGAGAGCCCCCTTGCATCAGAGTGTCCCCCCTTGCATCAGAGTAGCCCCCCTTGCATCAGTGTCCCCCCTTGCATCAGTGTCCCCCTTTGCATCAGAGAGCCCCCTTGTATCAGAGTGTCCCCATCAGCGTTTCCCCCTTGCATCAGAGAGTCCCCCATTAGAGTGTCCCCCATCAGAGTGTCCCCCATCAGTGTGTCCCCCATCAGTGTGTCCCCCCCTTGCATCAGAGTGTCCCCCTCTCCTCCCCCTGTCCACATATACTCAGCTCTCCAGAATGAAGGCAGCATCGTTCCTCACTAATACTCACTCCTAATTCTAATACATCGTTTTTCACTAATACTCACTCCAGCAAGTGACGGCAGCTGCTTTTCCTGACAGGAGTGACATTACGATCACTCACTGTCAGAGAGAAGCAGCTCCAGGACTGCACCTGACCGGCCCACTGAGCCATCAGCCCACCGGGAAACTTCCGGTAGTCCCAATGGCCAGTACATGCCTGACACATACTATTGAGCAGCTTTAAAATTAGAAAATGTCAACTCTCGATCCAAAAAACTCAGCTTGGAACTGGGAGTTCCTCTCCTGGATTGATGCTAAAATAACCTGTCGTTTGGCCAAACCAGCCACAGCTTATACAGAGCGACTCAGTCATCGTGTTGCCTTGCCATCTGCCAGTGACTCACCGTCTAATCCATATTTTCCTTCTATCTTGTCGCGGACCTTCAGTGACACGCAAACTGATCAAATTCACCTCTGGCATCTCAACGTCTTCTCCTTTTGGGTTGTTTTTTTAAATATTTAGACTGCATCATGGTTACCAAGAACAGATGCCCAACCAGGCCTAGATACAATCAGTAGGAACATCACAATATTAGGAATTTTATTGTTGAATGTTTTCACAGGAGGACGGCATGTACTTTCGGCTGATAAAGCGGAGCTGTACAAGAGATTAACATCATCCTGACGAAGTGACAGAAATGGGTTAAGCAATCAATATCACCAAACACCGTCACTTCACACCTCATAGAATCTGCTTTCTTTGTGTTCTTCGTGTTCTCCAAATGCCACAAATCTCTATAAACTGAAAGCCGATGAACCTTAAATCATAAAAATAGCTTGTCTCACGGTATAGAATGAAGGCGGTTGCATGACTGCTGTTTTTTTGGCGCCCTTGTGAAATATGCGCAGCCAAACCTGTGCCGATAAATCCCGTCCAAAGCTTTCTGTAAATTGTAACTTTCTGCCAAAAAGATTTCACAGCAGAATGAACCTACGCAGGTGACGGCATGGGCGGCTAAAGTAAACTCCTCGAACAGATGGAGCACATGTTATCCCAAAGAGCCTAGATGGAACATCACCTTAACCATCTCATTCCAGATGTAGAGAGGCACTGATGATAAAATTGCTTGGCCATCGCAATGAGGTTTGTTTGAATTACTTGTATAGTAAAAGACTTAAATTCTGCCTTTTTATAAAACATCCTAACTTCCAAAACAATTCCAGAAAATCAAAGAGTTTTAATTTTCATTTATGGATAATAGGAAAGCCTACAAAAGCACTATTCATCCAGAGCCTTTGGTTTATAGACCGGAAAAATCCTAAATATTGAGCCATTTATTCCAACTGGCCATCAAGTGCCTCTGGTTATAGACCAGATACATCCTAAAATATAGAACCATTTATCCAACTGCCCATCAAGAGCCTTCGGTTTAAAGACTGGATACAACCTAAATATAGAGCCATGTATCCAACTATACATCCAGAGCCTCTGGTTTATAGACCAGAAACATCCTAAATATTGAACTATTTATCCAGAGCCGCTGGTTTATAGACCAGATGCATCCTAATTTTAGAGCTATTTATCCAACTATTCATCAAGAGCCTCTGGTTTATTGAACAGATAAATCCTAAACATATAGAGCCATTTATCCAACTGGCCAACCAGAGCCTCTGGTAATAGACCAGACGCATCCTAAGTATAGGGCCATTTATCCACCTGTCCACCAAGAGCCTCTGGTTTTTAGACCAGATACATCCTAATTTTAGAGCTATTTATCCAACTATTCTTCCAGAGCCTCTGGTTGATAGACCAGATGCATTCTAATTTTAGAGATATTTATCCAACTATTCATCCAGAGCCTCTGGTTTATAGACTGGAAAAACTTGAAATTTTTAGCCATTTATTCCAACTGGCCATCAAGAGCCTCTGGTTTAAAGACTGGATACAACCTAAATATAGAGCCATGTATCCAACTATACATCCAGAGCCTCTGGTTTATAGACCAGAAACATCCTAAATATTGAACTATTTATCCAGAGCCGCTGGTTTATAGACCAGATGCATCCTAATTTTAGAGCTATTTATCCAACTATTCATCAAGAGCCTCTGGTTTATTGACCAGATAAATCCTAAACATATAGGCCGGGATTCAGAAAGCTTTTACGGCGGCGTATCTCCAGATACGCCGCCGTAATTTCAAATCTGCGGCGTCGCACCTTTACGGCGATTCAGAAAGGCAGTTACGCCTGAATTTTTCCAAGATATGACCGACGTAAGTCTCATACGCCGTCGTATCTTGGGTGCATATTTACGCTGGCAGCTAGGGGCGCTTCCGTAGATTTACGAGTTAAATATGCAAATGAGCTAGATACGCCGATTCACAAACGTACTTGTGCCCGGCGCATTGATATACATCGTTTACGTAAGGCGTACGACCAGCGTAAAGTTACCCCTGCTATATGAGGCGTAGCCAATGTTAAGTATGGACGTCGGAACAGCCGTCGAATTTCACATCGTTTACGTTGTTTACGTAAGTCGTACGTGAAAGGGGCTGGGCGTAAGTTACGTTCACGTCGTATGCAGTGTTTAACGTATCTTAGGCATTCTATCCGACGTGAATTTTTTGAGCATGCGCACTGGGATACGTCTACGGATGGCGCATGCGCTGTTCTTTCGGCCCCTCATTTGCATGGGGTTACGGCTCATTTCAATACAACACGCCCACTGCCTTAATAATTTGAATTACACGGGCTTACGCCGGCCTATATACGCTACGCCGCCGTAAGTTAGGGCGCAAGTTGTTTCTGAATATGGTACTCGCCTCTCTAAGTTACGGCGGCATAGCGCATATGAGATGCGTTACGCCCGCCTAAAAATATGCCAGTCTTTCTGAATACGGGCCAGAGAATCATTTATCCAACTGGCCAACCAGAGCCTCTGGTAATAGACCAGACACATGCTAAGTTTAGGGCCATTTATCCAATTGTCCACCAAGAGCCTCTGGTTTTTAGATCAGATTTATCCTAATTTTAGAGCTATTTGTCCAACTATTCTACCAGAGCCTCTGGTTGATAGACCAGATGCATTCTAATTTTAGAGCTATTCATCCAACTATTCATCCAGAGCCTCTGGTTTATAGACTGGAAAAAATCCTAAATATAGAGGCATTTATTCCACCTCTAACTGCGCTGCCTCTTCAGGGTGCAGCCACCATCTTCTATTCGGTAATTGTTGAACCGCAACTAAGAGGACCCCTTTGTAAAGATAAGGCCTAAGTCAGCAAACTGAAGTGAGCTCTACCAAAAGGTGACGTGGACTTCCATGCTTTCCTGTGGTACCAGCCAGCTTCTGTACTGCATGCCTCAGGTCAGATCCTTGGTGGATTTCCCGCACTGCTTTTCAGGGACTCTTGACGTGGGTCCCCTATGTCTAGCTGGAGCCTTGAATTTTATTACATGGGGTCCCAGACTTACGAACAATTGGGGACTTTTTCTGTTGTTTGTAATCCTGAAATTTTTGCAAGTCGGGCCGCGCATGTGCAGAATGGCAATTACGCACATTTCCGATGTTTTCCGATGTTCCGTCGAATGCCGTTCTGCTCATGTGCGGCCAATTTCAGACATTTCTGTAATTTTCCAGGGCCTCCTTCTGGCCACGCAGATGGTCCCCGCAGAATGGCAGATGGACCCCGCAGCGTCCCATTCGTAAGTAGAAGTAGTTCGTAAGTTGGGTGTTCGTAAGTCGGGGACCCCCTGTATCAATCTTTTAGCTCAACATAAATAAAAGTACAAGACTTTTAATGATAATGGGTTTCCTATATGTGTAAAGGTGCCCAAAAAGTCACATAAAATATTACATAAAATATTGACAAAAATTGGTAGATATGATACAGTTTACATCAAAAAGAGAATCACTAGTAGAACTTATTTTTAATTATTGTCTCTTCTCCAACTGCAACTAATTACACATATTTTAGCTTAAAATTACTTTTAAGCAATGTTTTATTGAAAATATATTTAACATCTGTCTGGGGTTCTCCTTTAGGAATTGGTCGAAAGAAGTATAAGGACCAATGCCAGAAGTCCTAAAGAAATTAATAATGCATGGGAGAATTAAAATTTAAAAAAAGAACAGCTTTGCCTTGGGTTTCCCCCGGACTGATTTATCTCATGCAGACAATAATATTTATGTATGAAATGACTTCAGAGGATTATTATCAGACCATGACATAATACAAGGGTTTTGCCACCCTTTGCGATTTTATACTTTTTATTCCACACAAATCATTTTTATTACATTTCTTTTTAGTTTGACAAATTGAACCATTTGAAATTTCAATCAAATTTGTGAACCTGTATGAAGTTAAAGAAAGAAAAAAAAAAAGGATTACCTGTTAGGTATTATTGAGTCATTACCACATTGTACTTTTTGGCATAGGTCGCGGTGTATTATTAATCCTAGGATGAAGGAGTAAAGATAAGTGTGTGTACATTAGCACTGTTACTATGGTGAGGAAAATAATTATGAATCATTTCTCACAATGTTGCTATGGCTTTTAATATAATAATAAAATGATTAGATCTTTAAAAAAAAAAAAAAGTAATGGATTACAACAGACATATAATTTATTTCTGGGTCTTAGATAGAATTTTCTTTTTTTTTTTTATAATTTTCCATAGGGCAACAGAATATATTGTTTGTCATGGGAAGCCGTTTACTTTTACTAGTTTTGGCTACCATACCAATGTCTATAATTTATCATAAAATCTTGCAGTAGCTTTCTATTTTTGGGGAAATCTTTACGTAAGATTTTTTTTTTCTATATTTAACTGGATCCTTAGTCACTGGTGTTTTTTTTTTTTATAAGAAGAAATATTTTCCTAGTTACCATAGATATAAGGCTGTACCAAATTCAAAATTCATGGTGCACTTCTAGGGGAAGTCCATGTCGTACCTAAAGAATAAGTTACATATAAAGTTTAAAAAATTTTGAGGAGAGAACCCAAAGCCAAAATCTATATTGCCAACCTAATGTTGGCATTATAGAAGTTGTCTTGGGGTTTGCTCCATCACGTTTTTCAAAATGTATTTGTAATTTATATTTTGTGATCTGCTGCCTTTGCTACGCCAGTGACATAAAAAAAAGTATGGCATACAATTCAGGTTTGGCATTCTATTAATTTGGAGGAGAGAACCCAAAGCCAACTTCTATATAACCAACCTAATGTTGGCATTATAGAAGTTGTCTTTGGGTTTGCTCCTCCAAGTTTTTCAAACTTTATTTGTAACTTACATTTTGTAATCTACTGCCTTTGCTACTCCAGTGACATGAAAAGAGTATGGCATACAATTGAGGTTTGGAACCCTATAAAAAAAACGAAAACTAAAAGAAATATATATATATTGGGTTGAAAATTTGAAAATGGCTAAATATTAGGCTGTACCTAATACAAAATTCATTGTGCACTTCTAGGGGGAAGTCCATCTTGTACCCAAAGAATAAGTTACAAATAAAGTTTGAAAATCTCGAAGTCATGGGAAGCCGTTTACTTTACTAGTTTTGGCTACCATACCAATGTCTATAATTTATCATAAAATCTTGCAGTAGCTTTCTATTTTTGGGGAAATCTTTACGTAAGATTTTTTTTCTATATTTAACTGGATCCTTAGTCACTTTTTTTTTATAAGAAGAAATATTTTCCTAGTTACCATAGATATAAGGCTGTACCAAATTCAAAATTCATGGTGCACTTCTAGGGGAAGTCCATGTTGTACCTAAAGAATAAGTTACATATAAAGTTTGAATTTTTTTGAGGAGAGAACCCAAAGCCAACTTCTATATTGCCAACCTAATGTTGGCATTATAGAAGTTGTCTTGGGGTTTGCCCCATCAAGTTTTTCAAACTTTATTTGTAACTTACATTTTGTAATCTACTGCCTTTGCTACTCCAGTGACATGAAAAAAGTAGAGCATACAATTCAGGTTTGGCATCCTAAAAAAGAATGAAAAATAGAAAAACAAGACCAAAAAAAAACTATTTTGGGTTGAAAATTAGAAAATGGCTAAATATTAGGCTAAATATTAGGCTGTACCTAATCCAAAATGCATGGTGCACTCCTAGGGGGAAGTCCATGTTGTACCTAAAGAATAAGTTACATATAAAGTTTGAACAATTTGGAGGAGCAAACCCAAAGCCAACTTCTATAATGCCAATGTAATGATGGCATGATAGAAGTTGTCTTTCGGTTTACTCCTCCAAGTTTTTCAAACTTTAGTTGTAACTTACATTTTGTGATCTACTGCCTTTGCTCCATCAGTGACATGAAAAAAGTACGGCATACAATTCAGGTTTGGCATCCTACAAAATAAAATAAAACTATATTGGGTTGAAAATTAGAAAATTGCTAAATATTAGGCTAAATATTAGCCTGTATATAATCCAAAATTCATGGTGCACTTCTAGGGGGAAGTTCATGTTGTACCTAAGGAATAAGTTACAAATAAAGTTTGAGAAAATTGGAGGAGAGAACCCAAAGCCAACTTCTATGTCAACCTAATATTGGCATTGTAGAAGTTGTCTTTGGGTTTGCTCCTCCAAGTTTTTCAAACTTTATCTGTAACTTACATTTTGTGATCTACTGCTTTTGCTACGTCAGTGACATGGAAAAAGTACGACATACAATTGAGCTTTGGCACCATATAAAAAAAAAAAACAATGAAAAACTATATTGGGTTGAATTTTTTATTTTTTTTTAAATACTAGGCTAAATATAGCCTAATAATTATAAAATTGCTAAATATTAGGCTAAATATTGGACTGTACTTAATCCAAAATTCATGGTGCACTTCTAGGGAGAAGTCCACGTTGTACCTAAGGAATAAGTTACAAATAAAGTTTGAAAAATTGGAGGAGAGAACCCAAAGCCAACTTTTATAATGTCAACCTAATATTGGCATTATAGAAGTTGTCTTGGGGTTTGCTCCTCCAATTTTTTCAAACTTTATTTGTAATTTATATTTTGTGATCTGCTGCCTTTGCTACGTCAGTGACATACAATTCAGGTTTGGCATCCTATTAAAAAAAAAATACTGTATTAGCCGATGTATAAGGCGACCAGGCATATAAGACGACCCCCTAATTTTATAGTTTAAGATTTTTTGCCTGTACTCACCATATAAGACGACCCCCCCTTCCAAGACTTCCGACGCTTCTGGAGCCATATTCTTCTTCCTTCTTGCTGGAGCCAATCACGGCAAGCGATGTATTCTTTTAATGAATACAAAGCGTGCTTGGATTGGCAGAGGCTGTAACATTATCAGACCACTCCTCTCTGACTCTCAAAGCCAATCCGAGCAGGCTACTGTATTTAGCTTGCTTGGATTGGCAGAGGTCGTTACTCCAATCCGAGCAGGCTCTGTATTCATTTGAATATGAAAAAAGCAAGCTGCGCAAATAACATATGCATCGACCACTGATTGTGGACAATCAATTGTGAAGAATATAAAAGTGAAAATAAATAAATGAATAGTTGAAAAGTTCTCCAAAGTGAATGGATAGCACAATCTGTGTAAGAAATGAAATCCTCCTATACACATATGAGTCTCTATGACACCGATCAATGTCCTATTGACATAAATAGTTCAAAGGGTGATCTTCTAACTGTAGATGTGCTTCTCCAATATAATAAACAATGGTGACATCAAAAACACCACGAAATGGTGACAGGATAGGAAAGAGGATCCTCCACCTTAATAATTTGCTGCCTCTTACCAGATGGGAAGATCCCAATTAGAGATCTTCTGTGGGCATATGGCTATAAACCCAGCCTAGAGGTCCGTCTAGCGGGATGTCTTCAACCCAATGTCTCTGAAATCCTCTACCGCTCACAGAAGGTCAATGTTGAACACAGCCAAGTGAGGAAAGGAAAAAAAAGGGGCGAACATAGCGTAATCCAATATAAAATTTAATAGAAAGTAAAAAGTAAAAACAAACTCACAGCTAACACAGCGCGTTCACTCCGGGACTCCATGTAACGCAGTGACGTCAGCACGCCGCTTCACCCTACGTCGTTTCGTCTTAGTAGACTTCGTTTGACTTTGTCATTTGGTAGAGGGGGGATTATGGTGTGGGGTTGTTTTTCAGGGGTTGGGCCTAATGCCTTAGTTCCAGGGAAGGGAACTGTTAAGGAGTCAAGATATCAAGACATTTTGGAAAATCTCATGCTCCCAGCTTTGTGGGAACAGTTTGGGGATGGCCCCTTCCTGTTCCAACATTGCTCATCCATGTCTTTATGGACCTTGCTTTGTGCACTGGTGTGCAGTGATGTTGGAATAGGAAGGGGCCATCCCCAAACTATTTCCACAAAGTCAGGAGCATTAAATTGTCCAAAATGTCTTGGTACTCTGATGCCTTAAGAGTTCTCTTCACTGGAACTAAGAGGCCAATCCCAACCCCTCAAAAACAACACCCCACACTATAACCTCCCCCCCTCCACCCAATGATTAAAAGGGGTGGCCCAATACTTTTGGCAATATAGTCTGGATGAATGAGTTTGGGATGGAGAAACTTGACTGGCCTCCACCTCAACCCGATAGAACACCTTTGGGCTGAAACAGAGCGGAGACTGCGAGCCAGGCCTTTTTGTCCAACATCAGTGCCTGACCAATGCTTAAACATTTTCATAGACACACTCCTAAACCTTGTGGCCAGCCTTCCCAGAAGAGTTGAAGCTGTTATAGCTGCAAAGTTTGTGCCAACTCAATATTGAACCCTACGGACTAAGACTGTGGTGCCATTAAAGTTCATGTGCTTATAAAGGCAGACGTCCCAATAGTTTTGGTAATGTAGTGTAGATGACTGGTTATCATTGGAAAACATAGGGGAACGACTCATCGTGCAACTTTGATGACCAAAGGCGCATGACAAGTCACATAAGTGTGAATGGGGTCTTAAAGCCAATTTCAAGGCAACAGTTTAGTTACTGTAGATAAGGTCCATGTATAAGATTCAATCAAGTTGACATCTTAAAGGATTTTCCTGGCTTCAACATGGCAGCATACTACTTCATGCCTGCTGCCATGGATTGGTGGCTGGAAAGGAAAACAAAGGTATTTGATACAATTTTCCATTTTCCCAGCCCCAACATGGTAGCATACATGTGGTAGAACGCTGCCATGGATTGGCGCCAGGAAAGAGAAAATGTACGATAAGCATTTCATACAATATTCAATTTTTTTTAGTCTGTTATAGGCAAATGTTTTGCCAGTTAGTCTTTTAGTTTTTCCCACACACGTGTTTTTTTCAATTGGTTCTATGTCAGTGGTTCTCAACCTGGGGGTCGGGACCCCCCACAGGGGTCAAATGAGGAGTTGCCAGGGGTCACCAAATCCTGGGTTGTTCCTGAAGCCCATACCACTCTCCCAGCCTTTTTGTGGCTGCCCAGTAGGGTCGTCCCTGGAGCCAGTGGAAGCCCAGCTGGGCTGTTCCTGGAGCCCACAGCCACCCACTCAGCCACTTCACAGCCACCTATTCAGTTAACAACATGGGGGGGGCAGAGACTAGAGGTCAGCTGACTGGTGAGGAATGTGAAGTGGGAGGGGCTGGAAGAGATACCATCTCCTGATTTCGGCATAGGTGTCACTGCTGCGAGACACCACAGATATACAGTAAAGGCGGAGACACAGTGAGTAACAGCACTACCACTCATCCCAACTCTCCGCCAGCGCTACCACTCATCCCACCCCCAACCAAGAAGTAAGAGAACGAATACTGTAACGGTCAGGGGTTAACACTGTTTATGGTATTCCATCCAGAACCCAAGACAGCTTATCGACACTCCACAGTGAGGCAAACGAACACGACCCATACGATTCCCCCAGAAATGAGACACACAGCTCTGTCTCTGGTTCAAACGAATAGATATTTTAATGGTAAACACAGACTCTTATACAGTTAGCAACCAAATATGAACAATGACTCAACTCCACCCACAACATGACACAATGAACTCAATACATATCTTTTGGAGACAGACTTTCTGGAACCAGGTCTGACACAATCCACAGGAGCTAATTAGCTACAGCTGAAAAGTCAGACGTCATGACTCCGGCATCTCTCACCTGCTATGCAATACACATCTATCATCAATAGAAATTCACACAATACGGTGTTAATTAGCATCACACAATGAAAAGGTCTTTAGAAGCCAGACTAAGGCTAGTTTACATGACAGTGGCAGACTTAATTACCTCTTAACAGTCTGTGCTCCCACATGAATGAATCACTATATTGATCAATTGGGTTCAGAATAAACCACCTGTAATATTTCAAGATATCCTGGAATACATTGTGAATTATCATTACTGTCCCATTTAATGTAATCCAAGATATAATTTCTCAGTCATCCTATGCCCCTAGTGCAGTGTTTTTCAACTCCAGTCCTCAAGGCACACCAACAGGTCATGTTTTCAGGCTTTCTGCCTTAGTAATCACCACAGCCATTTCATCTGAGGGAAATCCTGAAAACTTGACCTGTTGGTGTGCCTTGAGGACCGGAGTTGAAAAACACTGCCCTAGTGGACATAGGATGACCCTAGACACAAGAGTCATTGGTGAAGCTGAAACAGGAGTACCCCACACCCTTCAAGAGTTTCTGGGTCCCACAGGCCATTCTGTTACAAATACAAATACAGAATACATAGAAGAGAAAAAAAGGTGGGGGGCAAAGAAAAAGGGAGAGAAAGAATAAGAGAAAGAGCTAGAATAATGGCTAGAGAGAGGGATGGGGAAAAAAACAAAACATGTGATAAAAGGGAAAGAAAGGAGAACAAAGAGAGAGAGTGGTACATCCTAAAATGTACCATAAGGGGTTTTAACCACTTCAGGCTGGCGCTATCGCCAAAAGACGTCTACAGCGCCGACCTGAGGTGCCAGGTGGACGTCTTTGGATGGCTTTTGTGTGCATTACCCGCGCGCGCCGCTGGGTGGCGCACAGCGGGTAAACACTGTGCTGTTGCATCGCTGGGAAGCCGATGCGTGTGCCTGGCGGCCGCGATGTCCGCGAGTGCACGCGATCGGCAGTCTCAGCAGGTGACTGCAGGGACGTGGAGCTCTGTGTGTAAACACAGAGCTCCACGTGTTGTCAGGGAGAGAGGAGACCGATCTGTGTCCCTTGTACATAGGGACACAGCGTCCGTCACCTCCCCCAGTCACCCCCTCCCCCCACACAGTTAGAACACACCCTGGATACACACTTAACCCCTTCCTCACCCCCTAGTGTTAACCCCTTTCCTGCCAGTCACATTTATACAGTAATTAGTGCATTTTTATAGCACTGATCACTGTATAAATGTGAATGGTCCCAAAATTGTGTCAAAAGTGTCCGATATGTCCGCCGCAATATCGCAGGCCTAAGAAAAAAAAATCGCAGATCTCCGCCATTACTAGTAAAAAATAAAAAATAAATCATAAATCTATCCCCTATTTTGTAGGCGCTATGGGCCAGATTCACAGAGCGATTACGCCGGCGTAACAGGAGATGCGCGGCGTACGTCTAAATGTGTGCATGCGTTTTTATGCTCCGCATCCCCAAAACGAGATACGCCGTAATTTCGATAGACAGGCGCATCCGTCCGCGCAAAACTGCGCTAGACACACCATTGATTTGCTATTCAAATATGCTAATGAGGGAGTTACGGGGATCCACAAAAGAACGTTGGTGCAGCGCAGGCTACGCGCTGTGTGCAACAGCTGCACGGCCTGTCTAAAATTAGACCATATAAAAGGTAGTATAAAATTAGACAATTCGTCTACATCTCAGAGAAAGCAACACTGTTAGTGAGGAGCTGAGCAGTCACACGTGTTGCACAACAATCTGTATGCCAACATGCCAGTGGCATCCATGCTCATAGCTATACTACTGACTTTAGATGAGCAAAAAAGGAGGAGGGCACGGACGAGGGCACGGAGGAGGGCACGGGAGAGGAATTTTTTTTTTTTAACAAAAACATTTCCTTTGCTTTAAGAAACATTTTTACAAAAACTATACATACACATATACATCAATACATAACATACATACAAATTACAAACACGGTCTCACTATCTTTCAATAGCCCTTTAAAACCTTGATGGATATAATAATCTAATCTGATACAAGCCCCTCACTCTTCACTTGATATATCTCACACGCATAGACATCTTTGGCATGAGTGATTCTGAGGTGTCTCGCATCTTCAGATTCACCCCTCATGCCATCATGGAATTAACCACAACCCTGCAGTAGCCCAGCACATGACACCACCCATGACACCCATGACAGCTACATATACAATCATAGCCCCATCCCCACAGATTTCGAACAGAACATGTATGGGGACAGCTGACTGGTTGGTGAGTGACATGGGTGGCAGGCATGACTGTCCCCCCCATGATGCTGAAATCACAAGGGGCACATGCACTACTAACATCCTCCTGTCTTATCCCTTCAGGGTGACTCTGCATATGCACTGGGACCCCATCTCATGACTCCTATACGGAACCCCCCTAACCAAGGCTACCCCGTCTTCTGAGGGAAGAGCAGCCAGGAGCCAGCTCACATTAGGCATCTTTGCACGTTAAACACACACATTAATCATGGCACAATGAGAATGCATGCATGCACACCACTGTGGTCCCTAGCACATACACATCACATCCTCATCACATTGGATTGGCACAAGCCTACCATGCAGGACTTGTGAGCAGCAACGCCACGCCATGGCTCCAATTATGTCACTGTACATTCATACACCATTCACACGGACCTGGGGATCACTTCTCCACCACAAATGAGGGTGACACCCCTTTTCCGGCAGGAATGTCACCCCCACATTCCAAAATCATACACAAACAGAACCAAAAAAAATAAAAAATTGACCAGCAAAAATATAATTTAAACAAAATAACAACAAAGAAAACACATAAAAGACAAAAATCACTCTGCAAAACAGTCCCCAAATATCTCAAAGACACGTCACAAACAAACAAACGCTAACAAACAGAACAAAAGCACCTTGCTGTATAGGAAGGGATACAAAGGGATGTACTTTTGCAATGGAAGTGCGTTTGTGTCTGTCTATTTATGCTGTCTGCGTAGTTCACTAAGTTGCCCTAGTCCATTTCCAATTTCACTGATTGCGCCGTTCCCGAGTTGTGAGCATGCGCACAGAGGTGCTGACATTGTCTGCTTCAAGCGCGCATGCGTGAGCTGGCCGGCCCTTCATTTGCATGGGGTCACGGCTCATTTCAATGTAACACGCCCACGTCCTTCCCAATTTGAATTACTCCGCTTTGCGCCTCTGAAATAACATTGCGCAGGCGCAAATTTCTGCGCAAAACCGACGAGAATAGGGTGATTGCGCCGCTACATTGCGCCAGTCTAACGTAAAGGCGGTGCGCTACGCCGGTCCAATAATGCGCAGATGTACGTGAATCTGGCCCTTTGTGTTTTTTTTCAAAATTTTCTGTCTTTTTCTGTTTATAGCGCAAAAAATAAAAATCGCAGAGACGATCAAATACCACCAAAAGAAAGCTCTATTTGTGGGGAAAAAATGATAAAAATATAATTTGGGTACAGTGTTGTATGACCGCGCAATTGTCATTCAAAATGCGCCATCGCTGAAAGCTGAAAATTAGTCTGGGCACGAAGGGGGTTTAAGTTCCCAGTAATGAAGTGGTTAATACTGTACGAGTGGAAAGGACTCTGGGAGCACTAAATGTCCGTGGGTTAGGGGCGCAAATTACGTGTCTTGCCTTGGGTGTTGATTTTACTGTTAGGGGTCCTCACAACCTGGGAAATTTTATTAAGGGGTCACGGCACTAGAAGGTTGAGAACCTCTGTAATATGTAAAAAAATTGGATGGGCCAGATTCACAAAGACTTACGCTGACGTATCTACTGATACGCCGTCGTAAGTCCAAATGTGTGCCGTCGTATCTATGCGCTGATTCTTTAAATCAGATACGCCTGAATTTTGCCAAGATATGACCGACGTAAGTCTCCTACGCCGTCGTATCTTGGGTGCATATTTATGCTGGACGCATTCGCCGTTCCCATTAAAAATATGCAAATGAGCAAGATACGCCGATTCACAAATGTACATAAGCCCGATGCAGTAATCTACGCCGTTTATGTAAGGCGTTTTTCCGGCGTAAAGATAAACCACCAAAAAGGTGGCGCATCCTATGCAAGGTATGGACGTCGGAACAGTCGTCGTTCTTTATGTCATTTAAGTAAGTCGTACGTGAATGGGGCTGTGACGTTCACATCGTAGGCAATGTTCGACCTGTATCTTAGGCATTCTATTAGACGTGATTCTGAGCATGCGCACTGGGATACGTCTACGGACGGCGCATGCGCCGTTCGTTCGGCCCATCATTTGCATGGGGTCACGGCTCAATATAATACAACACGCCTTGCTACTTTGAATTACGCGGGCTTAAGCCGGCCCATTTACTCTACGCCGCAGTAACTTAGGGAGCAAGTGCTTTGTGAATACAACACTTGCCTCTCTAAGTTGCGGCGGCGTAGCGTAAATAAGATATACGCTACGCCCGCACAAAGATACGCCGCGATACGTGAATCCCGGCCGTTGTATCTATGTTTTTTATTTTAAATTGTTAGATTAACATGATTACATATTTTTGTTCTCATTCATAAGATCTCTCAGTGCAGTCTGCACCCTGCCAAAGATGCTCTTGATGCTACTTAGCATTAATCTATGTAATAGGTTGTGGTTTTCTGTCCTTTCTATGAACAGGCGAATGTAACTGGATTCTTGACATCTGGAGACATCATTGAGCGCATGATGCAGTAAAAGTCTCACCGTCTACTCCCAAGAATGGCTTGATCATGGTGTTAAGTGGACGGAGGATTAAACATTTGGGAGAGGAGATGGACCGGAATCATTCCTGAAGGGACGATTTAGCGATCCTTTTTCCCGGACCCTCCCGGAAAAGTCAGGCCAAGTTGCCGAAAACATATCCAATGGTAAACAGCGCGAAGGCGGGTTGAACTGTTTCACAGGGTGTAATTTTAATGGTGGTCAAGGGACCCCGAGGCTGAAAAACTAATAAGGGTGGTGACTACCCCTGCCGCGTAACACAACCATTGACACGGACGTGTTGAAAGTTTTTGGACATCCAGCTTGACGTTTGGATCAAGCAGAAGTAATAAATGTAATAGGACTTTACGTTTCCTGCACGGCAGCTAAATTGAAGCCCACCAGAAAAAAAAAAAAAAAAAGACCTCAGCGCCAGAACTAATTGGCCATTGTCTTCGGAGCGGAATGGCCTCCGGCTTCGCCTCCTCATCAGGTGCAATAAAAACCATACCCAGCGATGGGCGTTTTCTTTTGCAAATGTGTGAACCCAAGCTCTTACCGAAGTGTCCGTAATCGTTTTATACAAGCACAGATGTCATGGGTACGTCACACTCGGACGCGTTATTAATTGTACAGGTCCAAAGAATGCTTCCTAGTGGGAGTTTTTTTTTTTATTGGCTATCACATTGTCACATGCTTTCTCTTTATGGTAATCTCACACTTTCCAGTTTGCAGCTCAAGCTGTAGTGTTATTTCAAGATCCCCGGTGGCCTATGTTATCTGAAATCTTGTGCAAAGTTCTGGAAATTTTGTCAGCACACATGCTTATTCTAGCTTATGCAACTTCAAATTTTCTTCTTGGGCTGTTGGGAAAAATTTGACCTTTTCAGAAAGATTCTTTTTCAAATCACCCCCCAACCCCCCACCCCATCATCTATTTTATCTGGTGTAAACAAAAAATGAATGCAATTTATTTTATTGCTTCAGCATTTTTCAGGTTCTAATGCCTGTTTCGGGTTATAAAAAAATGACATGCCATGTATCTGTCCGGCGGCGTAGCGTATGGTGTTTACGCAATGCCGCCGCAAATATTAAGGGCAAGTGCCTTATTCAGAAAGCACTTGCTCCATAATATGCGGCGGCGTAGCGTAAAGTGCCCGGCGTTAGGCATGCAATGCATGAATCTATGTATTGTATCCGCGGCGGTGCGAGAGGGGGCGGCGCTCCAGCGCCCTCTATGGGCGCACCGCCACTGACTGTAAGAAAAATGTAGATATAGGTGCGTCCTCCAAGTCACCAGGCTCTCCTGAGAGACCAGCCTTCAACCTGGCTCTCTCCAGCAAGGGTCCTCCCCTGGATCTCCTCAGCTTCGCTCCTTCCAAACAGGCAAGACAGCCTAGGAACACCTCAGGATTAGTAGGCCCTAGACAGACTTCTAGGCCTACCTGCAGAGCTTGCAGCATCATGGCCTCAGGCCAGGAGGGCTATGAGGTAAGGACTGTCTAGAGCACATGGCGTCTGTCCCATAAATACCCCCTCCAAGAATGCACAGCAGCCAGGAACCTCCTACTGGGCTGTTTCTGGAAAAATAATATTCATTACAGCTCAACCTGGTTGTAAATCTCATACCGGCCTGAGGTACCAGTAACACCTACTGGCAACAGTGAGAATTGCACAACTCAGCCAAGTTTAGAACAGCAACTAACAAACTATTGACAATCAAATCTGAGCTGTTTACAGCTCAGCCAAAAACGACATTTACACTATAGCCCCATTCTTAGGAACAGGGGGCTACACTAGAAAAATATATGGCCTGGATTCACATACATCAGCGCATATATATGGCCGCAGTGCGGAGACGGAAGCATTAAATTCACAAAGCAAATGCTCCCAACGTTGCGCCGGCGTAGCGTAAATTCGTAGGTGTAAGCCGGCCTAAGTCAAAGTAGGTGGAAGTGGTCTGGAAGTGGGCGTGATACATTGTTTTTTTTAATCCACTTTATTGGTCGTGATACATTTAAATGAAGCGTGACCCCATGCAAATAAAGGGCTGAGCTTCAGACAAGTACTTAAAATGAACTGCGCATGCGTCATGCCTTGGACGCATCCCAGTGCGCATGCTCACAATCATGTCGAAACAACTGCCTAAGATACGTCGAATCACTGCCTACGACGTGAACGTAACCTACGCCCAGCCCTATTCACGTACAACATAAACTACGTAAAATTCGACGCCATTCGTTCCCTGGTCCATACCTTTGCATGAGTTGCGCCTCCAATATGGGGAATAACTTTACGCTGGACGTACGCCTTACGCAAAAAGCTTAAATCATGCGCCGGGCGCAAGTACGTTCGTGAATCGCCGTATTTGACTCATTTGCATATTTGCATCAAAAATCAATGGGAGCGCCACATGCGTCCAGCGTAAATATGCGCCCACTCTACGCCGGCGTAGGCAAGTTACTTCAGGCGGCTGAAGCCTATTTTTCGATGTATCTTACTTTGCGGGTCGGCGCATAGATACGACGGCGCACATTTGTACTTACGTCGGCGTATCTGGAGATACGTCGGCGTAAGTGCTTTGTGAATCCGGGCTGATATTTTTTTAATGAAAACTGGCAAAGTGTAGACTCTGGAAGCAGCTCAATAGTTCTGAGTGATTCAACTAAATGGTCATATGATGTCATCACTTTTGGTGAAGCATGGAGGAATGGACAAGCTCATGCTTATTTTTTTTTTCTTCCAAGTTGCATGAATTTTCTTCAATACTTGTCAAGATTAATTAACACGGCAATCTCTCTACTATTGGTTTATTATACTTTTTTTTTTCTTTTTTTTTCTTTTTTTTCTTTTATTTTTGCAAAAATATGATCCTTTGTTTTAATAAAGAGTGAATGAAACTCTTTAGGAGCCTTTGACAGGCCGTCTTTCCCCCCCATGCTTTATTTTATGGCCTTGCAGGTGAAACCCTTCTACCGGCTGCAGTCCGCTTTCAAGATCCTACTCTTACGTATTTTTTATTTTTTTTCGAGTCGGAAAACACACATAGAGTTCCAACGAGCAAGTCAAACCTAATAGTACACGACTTAATGACTCTTCGACAGGAAAAGATCATTTTCAAGATCAGAATATCTTAAGCTGTCAAAGAGCGCCAACTAAATCCGGGGGTTACGCTCCGAAAAGGCGAAAGAATGACTCACGGTATTGATGGCATTAATGATACGCAGGAAAAATCGTAATGCCAATCCAAAGTATGTTTTCATTTCCACGCCAATACAGCTAAGTACTGTGGGAATAAGAGACCTTTAGGATAATGAACTGTACATGCCAGGAGAGCTTTGGAAAGGTAGGTGGCATATGGCAAATCCTAATGGTGAGGAACGCATTACGGGACAAGGGTGTTAATGGCGGGGACTTCCTAGGAAGATGGAAAACTGTTACGGAGAAACGTTTACTCACTTCAAATAAGTGACAGGAAAGAATAACATGTTTCTATGGTCAATGGTAAATTGTGAGAAGAATAATTAACTGTGAGTTCCCGGGTCTCCGGGGCGCAAGAAAAAACAGTTCAATCTTAGTGTGCAGCTGGTCAGTGCGAGGAGGTGAGAGAAAGAAAAATATGGGCCTATCAGGATTGAATATAAATATGTCCTACCCATTATTATTTTTTTTCTTGTGTTTTTTTTCTAAAGGAATGCAACTACATATTGGCCTAAACTGAGGAAAAAAAATATACATATAGGGCCAGATTCAGGTAGAGTTGCGCTGGAGTAATTCGATATGCGCCGTGTAACTGTGAAGATGCGCCGTCGTTTCTATGTGGCCGTACCCACCAAACTAGATGCGACAGAAAACGGGCCATTTCCGATCGGCTTAACTTTCCGACGCCAGAGTCTCGTCAGCGCATAATTTCGCTTGGCACATCAGTCGCGCCTATTGATTTCCCCTGCAAATATGCAAATGAGGCAGATTTCCCGATTCGCGAACGGATTAGCACCATACGCCGCCTACATGCGCCGGGCGTATCTCGTCCGTCCGGCGCAAAGTTATTTCTACAAATAGCTGCTTTATCTTTACTCTAGACGGCCACAGGTCAGCAGGAGAGCAGCTACAGCAGCGTTACCGACGATAAGAGCTAGCTGAGCACCCCCACTTGCAGGACAACACCTCTGTCCCTGCTTGTCTGTCAACTTTTACAGCCATGGAGGAAGACATCATAGGTCTCCATAGCCGAGATGACGGCTGACAGCTCCTGGCCATTAGAGTTCAGCTTTCTCCTGTGTGTTTGCGGGGAACGGGAGCAGCCATCTCAGAACAAAAGTAACTTCACTGCGGGGAGGGGGAACAGGATATACTTTAGTGCCGGAATGGCGCATCTACGGGCGCATTTAAACGCCCAACGGAACGCATTGCGATGACGTTTCCCGTGAAGTGGTGCCGACGGAAGTTGTGAGCATGCGCACAAGGGGGCCGAGTGAAGTCTCACTTACTGCGCATGCTCCGTGGATGGTGCGCTGAACGTAAGCCTCTGCGCTGGGCTCCGCCCATCATTTACATATGATCACACCCACTTCCACTTGCGTCGGGTTAGGCCAGCGCATTATCGTTACTCTGGCGCAAGTTTACGCGCAACTGCTATGTGAATAACAGTACTTGGGCCGAAAGTGTCGGCGGAGTAACGTAAATGAGAAACGTTACTCCAAAGTAAAGAAGCGCCCATCTACCTGAATCTGGCCCATATTTTTTTTTAATTGGGGTATTTATTATAGCAAAAAGTTAAAAATATAGGCCCAGATTCACAGAGAGTTGGGCGCACATTACGCCGCCGTAGCGCAAACGCCGTACGCCACGTCGGCGCAGCTCGGAGAGGCATGCACTGTATTCAGCAAGCTATTGCTGCCAACGCTGCGTCGGCGTGGCGTATTTTTCAAAGTTGCAAGCCGGCATAGGTGTAAGTGGGAGTGACCCCATGCAAGTGGACGCATGAAACTGCACCCTTATGCGCATACTCACAACCACGCCGGCACAACTGCCTAAGCTACGCCGGATCACCACGTAGGTCGTGAACATAACGTACGCCCAATGCGCCGGCCTGTGTTCTCTGGTGCAGACCTTTGCATGTCTGTTGCTGGGTTGCGCCTTATCTATGTGGAATAACTTTACGCCGGATATACAATTTACGCGCACCTCGCGCAGCATGTGTCGGGCGCACGTACGTTCGTGAACCGCCGTATTTGCCTCATTTGCATGTTTGAATGCCTAATCAATGGGAGCAGCAACATGCGTCCAGACGAAAACTACGCCCACGCTACGTCGGGGTATGTAAGCTACGTCGGCGTAGGGTGGCCAGTTTTTAGGCGTATGTTGGTTTGTGGGTTTGTGGGCACTTACGGCGCACATTTGCACTTACTTCGGCGTAAGTGCTTTGTGAATCTGGGCCATTGTGTTTTTTTCAAAATTGTCGCTGTTTTTTAGCGCAAAAAATAAAACCGCAGAGGTGATCAAATACCACCAAAAGAAAGCTCTATTTGTGAGAAAAAGAGGACGTCAATTTTCTTTGGGTACAACGTCGCACGATTGTCAGTTAAAGCAACACAGTGCCGTATTGCAAAAAATGGCCTGGTCATTGGGCAACCAAATCATCCAGGGCTGAGGTGGTTAATCAATATCCCATTTTTTTTTAAGCGTCTATTGATTGGTGTACACACAAGTTATCGTGTCTACAAAATAGGGGATAGATTTATGGCATTTTTATTATAATTTTTTTTTTTACTAGTAATGGTGGCAACCTGCGATTTTTAGCAGGACTGCGACATTGCGGCGGACACATCGGACACTTTTGACAATTTTTTGGGACAATTTACATTTATACAGCGATCATAGCTAAAAATAGCCACTGATTACTGTATACATGTCACTGGCAGGGAAGGGGCTAACACAAGGGGGCGATCAAGGGGTTAAATGTTCCCTAGGGAGGTGTTTCTAACTGTGGGGGGAGGGGATCGACTGGAGGAGGAGAGAGATCGCTGTTCCTAATCACTAGAAACAGCAGGGGATGATCAAGGGGTTAAGTCTTCCCTAGGAGGTGTTTTTAACTGTGGGGGGTAGGGGACTGACTGGAGGAGGAGAGAGATCGCTGTTCCTAATCACTAGAAACAGCAGGGGTTATCAAGGATTTAAGTGTTCCCTAGGGAGGTGTTTCTAACTGTGGGGGGTAGGGGACTGACTGGAGGAGGAGAGAGATCGCTGTTCCCAATGACTAGAAACAGCAGAGCTCTCTCTATTCCCTTGTCAGAATGGGGATCTGTCTGTTTACATTGACAGATCCCCATTCTGGCTCCCCAAGAAGTGATCGCGGGTGGCCGTCGGCCTACACGCATTGGCTCTGACGTAGGTGCTTGTTGGTCACTTTAAGAGCAATAGGGGGGCAAGCGCAAGCGCCCCAAAAGTACAGACCCCCAGGACAATTCACCCCCCAGGAGTACAGACTCCCCCCAGGACAATTCACCCCCCCCCCCCCAGGAGTACAAACCCCCAAGACAATTCACCCCCCAGGAGTACAGACCCCTAGGACAATTAACCCCCCTAGGAATACAGACCCCCCAGGACAATTCACCCCCCAGGAGTACAGACCCCCAGGACAATTAACCCCCCAGAAATACAGACCCCCAGGACAATTAACCCCCCCCCCAGGAATACAGACCGCCAGGACAATTAACCCCCCCAGGAGTACAGACCCCCATTCATGCACCTGGGCATGCAGCCACCCATAGAGTTACTTTCTCAGGCTGTCACTGACTCTTTGGGTGGCACGATATGATAGGAGGCACTGGCAGCCAGCGAGAGTGAGACAGCACAGCGCAGCGCTGGGACCCAGGACTCTCCATCGGGCCTTGGCGCCGCTCAGGATGGTCACTATGCTTGTCTCCGCGCTATTTACAGAACCAAGAGGCGGAGCCTGGGTGGCCAGAAAGTGGCCAATAGAAATGGAGCTAAATTTCTTTTGCAGCCACTTTCATTGCCACCCGGACTCCGCCTCTTGTTTCTTCCTTCGCTGGTCTTCTGTAAAATGGCGACGGAGATGTGGCCAGTGGACAATCCACAACTTATAGCAGGTGACGTGGCAAGTGGACAATCCACAGCTTGTGGCAGGTGACGTGTCAGGTGACGTGGCCAGTGGACAATCCACAACTTGTGGCAGGTGACGTGGCCAGTGGACAATCCACAACTTGTGGCAGGTCACGTGTCAGGTGACGTGGCCAGTGGACAATCCACAACTTATGGCAGGTGACGTGGCAAGTGGACAATCCACAGCTTGTGGCAGGTGACGTGTCAGGTGACGTGGCCAGTGGACAATCTAGAGCTTGTGGCAGGTGATGTGGCAAGTGACACGCTAAATACAAGTACACTGCTGCTCTCCTATGACTAAGCATTGGTTGTCGATGTGAAACGCGTCAGCTTTTGTTACCCCACTGTTTGCTGTTTTAGTTACATTTTTTGACTGGAATAAACAGGCACTATTTTTACGTTTTTTTATCCATTGGAGTGCAGCTGTCCATTCTTCTTTCCTTATATTGCACCACGCATTGCCTGCACCCATCTGAGTTTTTGACTCACCACTGAAGAGTGTCGTCTGGAGCGGCGTTTTTTTCCTTTTTCCTTTATACTGCTGCTCTCCCAGCTGCTGCTACTCACTCTGGTCTCACAAAATGGCTGAAATGGTTAAACAATACTGTTTTTTGAGCTTAGGGAGGGTCTTATGATATTTCTTAACTAAATGCTTATAGCAGATCCCTTTCCTATAAGGCAAGTAGGCCTACCGATACGCGGTTGCCCCCAAGACTTATACACAATGCTATAGTGATTGGTCACCAAGCTGTGGCAAGAGCAAATTGCGCAAAGCAAACGCGGTAAAACGCCACTGAACGCAACTGGCATCAGCGGCACGGACCTCTAGCGCCAGCAGGGAAAAAAAAAATAAGTTGGCAAGCAGGGGCGGACTGACAACTCATGGGGCCCCCGGGCAATAGAAGATTATGGGGCCCCCAGGCTTACAGATGGCCACCAAGCCAGGTGGCAGTACAAAGGCAGGGCAGCTAAAATCTCAGGATTTTCACATCAAAAGCATGTCAGTTTTGGACATATCAGGGACAGATGTAAAAAAAACACAGATTTTTACTTACTGTCCCTGGTTTTAATGAGCCTGGCAACCCTAATGGGGCCCCCTAGTGGCATGGGGCCCTCGGGCAGTGCCCGAGTTCCTCAATGGTCAGTCCGCCCCTGTTGGCAAGTACGCATCCTCATCCTCCCCGGGCCCCACTCAGCTGCGGGCCCTCTAGTGCCATGGGGTAGTTCCGCCACTGCTGCCACGGTATAATGACGGCGGCTGGTCGGCAAGTGGTTAAGCAGATCGATAGGTAGGGTCAAGAAGTCAATAGAATGCAATTTGCATCTTACAACACCGTACCACTTTTTTGTGCTCTTTGCCTTTAAAAACAGCCCACCTTCCCTATGTATGTGTGGCATATATGTGTGTGGTACGGCTTATTAGGTCACCGTTTTTCAAGATATCACTTTAATACAATAAGCCGGCTCGTTTATCGTCCACGGGGGATTCCAGAACGGAGCGCTGCACTCGGATAACCTTAAAATCTGGCCAGCCGAAGCTAAACTATCCACCAGCTCTTGAAAAGCCATGTCATAATATCGCTATCGTATCATAACATGACACAAGGCAGACCGGCCCCGCCGTACTAACCTGACAGATATCTTGCCGGGGACAGATTACGGACCTCCGCAGCCACTTGATCCATCTGGGACGCTCACGTTTTTTTTCTATTTTTTTTTGTTTTTTTCGTCGTTCTGTACTAAGTGTTGAAAATCCTCTCGCAGTCGACGTTTCAGAAAAAATAAACACGGATAATCCGATAGACTACACATTTCACAAATCATGAAGTGGCTTCGAGTCATTTTTTTGTAACAGAGCGCAGGGCGATGTAAAACATTACAAAACGTCCCGCAGCCCCGAGCGGCCGCGTTACATGAAGCAGGTGCATTGTGTATGTCAGGCTCATGTTAAACAAACAGTCATTTGGAGTCCAGACATGTTTCCTATTCCTGAGGTGAACGTCTTCCAGGGATTTTTAACAGGGTTGCAATGAAAAAAAAAAAGAAATCAAGTAAAAAAAACGAAACAGCTTGAGACTCAAAGTGCGAAAAAAAAGTGCCAACTAAATGAAAAGGCTGCAATGTAAAAAAAAAAAAAATAATAATAATAATAATGATGATTGTGCAAAGTTAGTGAGATGTACTTAACCACTTCTGCCCCAGCTGCCCAATGACCAGGCCATTTTTTGCGATTCGGCTCTACATCGCATTAACGGTATGGCCCGTGGGACCCAGAGGCTCTTAAAGGGTGTGGGGTACTCCTGTTTCAGCTTCACCAATGACTCTTGTGTCTAGGGTCATCCTATGTCCACTAGGGGCATAGGATGACTGAGAAATGATAGCCTGGATTACATGAGATGGGACAGTAATGATCATAGGTGTGCACAGCCTATTGTAATAGGGTGTGCACCCCAAAGCTCCAACACACACGAATGCCATCTTCTGTCATAGGAAGGAGGCTCTGATGGTGGGATATAGTTGATTGGGAGCATATTATTTTACACCCTAAATACGGGTGAAATGGGTTCCTAAATTTGAACCTAGCCTTTAATATAATGGGAGTATTTACACTGGCCACTGGCACCCCCAACCAACCACCTGATGCCATTCCTGGATAATGCTAATGCACATGGGGTAATTAGGTAAACCCAGCACACCCTGTGCGCACGCCTATGGTAATGATAATTCACAATGTGAATTGCCAATCCCAGACGACGTCAACATATGACGAAACGCGTAGGTGTGGCCTGCGTTCTGACGTCATCACGTTTTTTGAACTGACCCAGGAAAGAGAATTGAAAAGGACGCAGAGATTCCGTGTTTGCAGACCGCATATGGTGCATTCGTTTGAGCCTGCTTTACAGTGACCTCTTGTAAGTGCAATATATCCAGTTTTTTAATTAAAATGGTATTGCATAGCTGCACTATGGGCTCTCTGTTTTCCTTTTGTATTTGAGATATTCATCCGCTCCGACTAATTGGGATTAGAAGCAACTCCAGCCTATAGTCGTTTGGGTGACTTTAAATAAACCTGTGTGCAGTCTGACCGCAGGTGTGGTCAGGTGGTCTGGTAAGAAGACTATATTTTCTGACACTCGGGTGTATCCTTGGTGGAAGGTGGTGCCAAGCTTTTTGAACATCTCTTTGGAAGACTTCTTATAGCTCACTCTTACACGGATATTTTTACATGCATTTGGGAATATTTATGGACTTTTTATTGTGTCATATTTACTTATTTTGATGTGCATGTTATTACATTTTTTTGGTTATTATTCTAGGTTTCACTTACCTTTGTTATATTCATTTAACTATTTCACAGTATACCATTTATTATACACTTGTTATTTCATATTTATATTTTATGTTTCATATAACCAATCGTGCTCCTCTGATTGGTCTATTATTGTTCACTCACTTTTTTATATTTTTGATATCAATATCATCTATTTCACTTATTTTGGTTTTGCGCTGTACCTCACCCCCTTTTTCCAAGTTCTTCCAATATATGTATCTATATTATTTGGTACTAGCAGCACTTCCACCCCATTTGGTTTAGCGCAGTGTTTTTTCCATTTTTTCTATAATTCACAATGTATTGCAGGATATCTTGAAATATTACAGGTTGTTGATTCTAAACCCAACCGGTCAATAGAGTGATTCATTCATGTGGGAACACAGACTGTTAAGGTGGTAATTAAGTCTGCTACTGTCATGTAAATGAACCTTAGTCTGGCTTCTAAAGACCTTTTAATTGTGTGATGCTAATTGACACTGTATTGTGTGAAAGTTCTATTGATGATAGATGTGTATTGTGAGTTAGCACAGTCTAAAAGGTCAGATGTCTGACTTATGTCTACTAAAGAAATGTGTATTGGAGGCTCGTTTGTACCCATTGTATGATGTTGTGTGTGGAGTGTGTCATTGGCCATTTGATTATTGCAAGTATTCTTTTTGGTGTATATAAGAGCCTGAGTTTACCATTAAAGTTCACCATTAAAGTATCTATTTATTTATTTTTTTCAAAATTGTCGCTCTGTCTTTTTACTTTTTTTTTTTGCATTTAAAATATAAACCGCAGAGGTGATCAAAAACCACCAAGAGAAATTTATATTATTGGGGGGAAAAAAATACATCAATTTTGTTTGGGTACAGCGTCGCACGACATGCAACAGTCAGTTAAAGTAATGCAGTGCCGTATCGCAAAAAAAAATGGCCTGGTCGTGAAGGGGGGTAAATCTTCTGAAAAGTGAAGATTTCATGGAGTCCCTCCTTAACCACAACCATTCCCTGCAGCTTGGGAAGCCCATAGCAATCTTTAGCCAGTCAGTGAGGTCCCTGAAACCTCCATGTAAAATGAATAATGCGTTATATATTAAAACGCCGCAACTGTTTACACTTAGACTAAGTGGATCCTTGCCCAGAGCGGTGACAGGACTTTAAAAAAAATAAAAAATAAAATCTCTTTATCCATCAACCCTGTCGGCTCCCCATAATATCTCCCCAACTTTAAAGAGAAGACCCCGGCTGCTTTGTTTTCATCCAATTTCCATTAGAGCAGATTAGAGGCCGCGCCACGCCCCGCCTAAGCTTCCCCCTCCGCTGTCCGACGCGACGTTTATGTGAAACATATGTGAACGCGGTCAGCAGAGATACATCATTTTTGAAGTTTTTAATGTCAAGGCAATTTATCAAATTTTTAAAGCCGCATTTCTTACGGCATTTATTGAATACATTTCTTGGATGGGGGGAGGCTGAGACCGTCCTTGTGGAGAGGAGATGCGTGCTCAACGGGGGTTTGTGGAAAAAAAAATTGCAAAGAGAAAGAAAAAGAAATTGTGAAGCTTATGTTCATTCATAAATGTGAAAAGTTACCAAAAACGATTATTTTAACCATTTCAGCCCCAGACCATTTGGCTGGCCAAAGACCAGAGCACTTTTTGCGATTCAGCACTGTGTTGCTGTGAGCGCTGTGAGAGGTATTCAGGCATTGGATGAGGCGCTGTTGTTTTTGCTGAAGTCTGGAGGTACCATGGCTGCCATCGCTGGGGCGGGAGGCGCGGAAGACAGTACAGGTGTAGCGGCCCAGGCCCCAACAGGACCGCAGGAGGCCCTGTTATAGTCTCCCGGTCCTCCCGTGTCCTCTCCCCTCACAGTGTCCTTCATCCACCCACAGTGTCCCCCTATGTCCTACACCCACCCACCGTGTACCCCTGTGTCCTCCACCCACCATGTCCCCCTGTGTCCTCCACCCACCCACAGTGGCCCCCTATGTCCTCCACCCACCCATGGTGTCCCCTTGTGTCCTCCACCCACCCACAGTGTCCCCCTGTGTCCTCCACCCACCGTGTCCCCCTGTGTCCTCCACCCACCCACAGTGTCACCCTGTGTCCTCCACCTATCCACAGTGTCCCCTTGTGTCCTCCACCCACTCACAGTGTCCCCCTTTGTCCTCCACCCACCTTCAGTGTCCACCTGTGTCCTTCACCCACCCATAGTGTCCCCTTGTGTCCTCCACCCGCCCACAGTGTCCCCCTGTGTCCTCCACCCACTGTGTCCCCCTGTGTCCCCCACCCACCCACAGTGTCCCCCTGTGTCCTCCACCCACCCATAGTGTTCCCTTTATTCCCCCCATCCACCCACTGTGTCCCCCTTTGTCCTCTACCCACCCACAGTGTCCCCCTGTGTCCTTCACCCACCCATAGTGTCCCCCTGTGTCCTCTGCCCACCCATTCCCTGTGCCTTACTGTGTGCCCCATGATTTATGTAGGTGGGGCTTTGTGTATGTGTGGCTTGCGTGTTGGTGGGGACACAGGGGGCCCCATGATTTTCTATTGCCCAGGGATACCCTGAAGTTGTCAGTCCACCCCTAGTACTGAGGCGGGGTGCTGTGATTCAGGAAGCCATGTACAGCCCCCTGTCACCAGCAATCATCTGCCTGCAATTCACAGAACAACATTGAGATCTAGTGATTACATCAAAGGTCAAAAATAAGGCATGTCATAAAAACAGAAAGCTTTCATTAGAATTTTGATGGAAAGAGGAAGGATCTGGGAATTAGAATAAACACTACTAGCTTCAAACTCAGAAGTTTCCAGTGAAGGGTCCTGGTAACACTCCGTCATACAAGGACATTGTAGAAAATTGTGCTCTTGCAAACTTGTGGTAACAGTTTGGTGAAGACCATTTTTGTACCACCATGACTTTTCCCCATGTGTACAAAGCCAGCTCTATAAATACATGGTTTGACCAGTTTGATGTGAAGGAACTCGAGTGTTCTGCTCAGAGCCCTGACCTCAACCCTACTTATCAACTTCGGGATGAACTGGAATACTGATTGTGAGCCAGGTCTTCCCATCCAACATCAGACCATGAACTCATAAATGGTGGCCAGCTCCATAAACATGGTTTGACCACTTTGATGTGGAGAAACTTGAGTGTCCTTCAAAGCCCTGACCTCAACCCTACTGATCTCCTTTGGGATTAACTGGAATGTCGATTGTGAGCCAGGTCTTGCCACCCAGCATCAGTCCCTGACCTCATAAATGGTGGGCAGCTCCATAAACATGGTTTGACCGGTTTGATGTGAAGGAACTCGAGTGTCCTGCCCAGAGCCCTGACCTCAACCCTACTGATCAACTTCGGCATGAACTGGAATGCCGATTGTGAGCCAGGTCTTCCCCTCCAACATCAGACCCTGACCTCATAAATGGTGGCCAGCTCCATAAACATGGTTTGACCACTTTGATGTGGAGGAACTTGAGTGTCCTTCAAAGCCTTGACCTCAACCCTACTGATCACTTTTGGGATGAACTGGAATGCTAATGAGTACTAGGTGAGGGGCTCTCCTAAAGAAACCTGATGGCTTTACATCCTACACTTAGATTTCAGGGTAGGCCCAAAGACCCACACCCTACAATTCTAAATTTGAAAAAAACAATTGTGATGTGGCCTAGTGCCCAGTGGGGACCTAAACACAAAGTTCTACTATACACCCATGTATATGTCAGTGTAAGGTACCTGTAAAGGGTAGTGTCCGAAGTGGAAGTAATATGCTGAAGATTCAGGCATAGCGTCGTCAGGCAGATACGGTCAGCAACGGATCAGGCAAATAGTTTACAATCGAAATCCGGAGAAGGGCCAGGCAGGCAGAGGTCATACACGATCAGGCGGTAAGGTACAAAATCAGGAGGGCTGTAGAATAGTCGGGATATCAGGCAGGAGTTCAATACAAGGAAGATCACAGAAGACACAACACCCAGGGAATGAATCCAAATAAACGGGCGCTGAGTGATGACCTCACTTCCTATTTAAAGGCTGTCCAGATTGAGAATTGTCCACAGCTGGCAGCAGGTGGAGCTAGTGAGTCCGAGGTAGTGTTGAACACAATAAGGACATTCCCAAGGTCTAGATCTCTTTTGTGGCACAGCAGGTAAGGCTATGGTTTAAGAGACCAGGAAGATCCCGGTTTGAATACACCCCGGAACATGAAAGTCACACCTATATGGACCTATATGGATTTAGACTATTGGACCCCATTTAGACAGCATATGTAGGCCCTGGACATGGCCGGATGCCAGGAGGAGTGGGACTGTAGTCACAAGATCCAGACGTAGTCTTTCTGTTCTTTGTGGAGGTGGGAACTAGGGTCGACTGCAAAAGGCTTTTTAGGGTTACTTCCCTGAAAGGGTTCCTAAGAGGAATGTATCAAGCAAGAAAAAGTCTATAGAGAGTACAGTGTTGTGAGTACTTATGACCCTGGGCAGAGGAGAATGTATACTCTTGTGATGTGACTGTAATGCTGTTTCCTGAACAACACCTCTTAAGTGCAGTGAATCTATTCTTGTATGGATATTGCTTCCTTTGGATATATAGTTCCATGGCAAGGAGCACTGCACAAGATGGCAGAGGATTTAGCCTCAGCAGAATGGACAGTATACTAGCAGGACAGGAGCAGGGTGTAGGGATTTGTGCTTTGGTGCCAAAACCAGCCAACTACAAAGCCCCTCTTACAGGCTCTCTACCTCACCGACCCCTGACCAGACAAGGCAGAACTTCAAACACTGAGGCACTGGGACACTTGGAACCCTCCACACTAGGGAAGTACAACCAACCCACACCTGGTGGCCGCTCGATTCCTTCCCAAGAGGAAGATCCCTCAGAACAGTGGGGGCCACTCCATACAGACCGCCCCCCTAATTTATTCACTTGGCCCTTAATCTACATGCAGGGCACCGGACGCATGGATTCTTTTTAAGCACATAATTAGAGCCTGAAGCTCTAATTGGCTTAAAAAAAGGGTGGGCTCGGGGCACAGTGCTGTGCGCCCCGAGCCCACCCAGTTGTGTGACAATAGCGAATTAATATTCGCTATGGTCTTCCTGCTTCTTCTCCTGGTCAATCAGTAAGCAGGAGGAGCGCGATTGGCCGAGAGGAGAAGCGTTCCTATTGTCCAGAACCGGGGGCGGGGTGGATGTACTGGGAGATCCGGAAGATGGCCGCCATCATCTCTCTGCTCTGCATCGTACCACGGAGCGATCTCTCTGCTCTGCATCCCGCCCAAATGCGTGAGTACAACCAATCAAGGGCAGGGGTCAGGTGGTCTGTTTGCTGCCCCCGGGGGGGTCGGCGGTTTGTTTGCTGCCCCCGGGGGGGTCGGTGGTTTGTTTATGCCCCCCCCCCCAGACTGAAGCACCAGCTTGGATAGTATACAGCCAGCTATCCTAGTCAAAAGGCCAGAATGATGGTGAAGCACCTCTACTGGACACTGGTAAGAACAGATACTACACTTGATATTAGCGAAAACTTCAGGTCTTCTCATCCAACACCAGTAGTTGACCTGACAAATATTCACAAATTCCCACAGACACTCCAAAACCTGGTGGGAATTTGGGAACCTGGTTGTTCATTGATAGCCTTGCATCAGATATATTTTACTGGCACAGGAAGAGTCATATCATGACTGGAAACCCATTCCATTCTGCCATGCCTCTCGTAAACTCTCTGACCACTGAATCACAATTCCAGATGGCCTCATGAATGTGTCCAAATTTAGAGCAGGTTACATGCCAATTCATTGTGCGCATCTTCCTATTCTTTTCGTGTGTCATACCATTAACCACATCGGCATGAGTAATGCAAGTCATCATGTTAAAGCTTCAATCATCCAGTAAGATCCAAGATCAATCCACTGAAATCAAGAAAGGTAACAGCGCTCTCTGCAGGGACAACCCAATCCTTACACCAGATCCACCCACAGGTGCCGAGGCTCGATGTGTCCCAACACACTCGAATGCAACAGTAGTAAGAAGAGCCGGCAAAACTGTAGTCCTTAACGTGTCTTTTTTTGGTACATCAGAGTGACAATAAAACAATAACGTTGCCGTGTTTACGCAATAGCCTACGACTAAGGCCGCGTACACACGATCGAATTTATCTGCTGAAACCGGTCCGATGGACCGTTTCAGCAGACAAATTCGATCGGGTGTACGGGCGAGCAGACAGGTTTTTCCAGCAGACAAATTTTAAAGCATGTTTTAAAATCTGTCTGCTGGAAACCCGTCCGTCCGACATGTCCGCTGGTTAGTAAACTAACCAGCGGACATATCTGTCCGCACATGCGTCGAATGGATTCGATGCATGTGTGAAAGTATTTTACTTCCTGGTTCGGTGACGTGGCGACGTCAACGTCACCGCCACGTCACTGCGCTGTCTGCCGGCGGGGATTTTGGTTTGATCGTGTGTACACGATCAAACCAACATATCCCAGGAGACAAATCCGATCAAAACGGTCTGTCAGACCGATATGATCGGATTTGTTTAGTCGTGTGTACGCGGCCTAAGGCTATTGCTATTGCCGAAACGCGTCAACATTATTGTAAGAAGTAGTAAGTAGTAAGAAGAGCCAGAAAAACTGTAGTCCTTAAAGTGTTGTTTATTGGTACATCAGAGTGATAATAAAAAAATAACGTTGACATGTTTCGGGAATAACCTTAGTCATAGCTACGATTAAGGTTATTGCCGAAACACGTCAACATTATTGTAAGAAGTAGTAAGTAGTAAGAAGAGCCGGAAAAACTGTAGTCCTTGACGTGTCGTTTATTGGTACAACAGAGTGACAATAAAACAATAATGTTGATGTGTTTCGGCAATAGCCTTAGTCGTAGCTATGACTAAGGCTATTGCCGAAACGCGTCAACATAATTGTAAGAAGTATGCAAAAAATTGGAGTATGGCTTCATTTAGGCTGGGTTCACACTTGTGCAGTGCATATTTCAGCTCTTTTATCTCTGCAGATAGATAAGGGAAGTGTTCAGCAGATTAGCTCCGTTTTTGCAGCGAATTTGGAGACCTGGGAGAAGTTCCGGGTGAGAGGAGAGTGGGGGAGAAGTGTATTGAGCTGAATGAGAGAAATTCCTGAAGAGAACTGAACACATCTGCGAATCAGCTGCGTACCCATAGGAGATAATGGGACTGAATTCGCACCTGAGCCGCACCGCAAGGCATAAAATCTGCACACGTTTTTTCTGCAATGCGCAGTGCGAATGCATCGCACATATGTGAACCAGCCTCATTGAAAACAATGGGCCATATTCACAGAGCCATTACGCCTGTCTAACTGGTGTTAGACTGGAGTAATTTCAAATTACGTGCGTTTTCTAGCTAATCGGAATCCTCAAACCATGAATAGACGGCTGCGGGCTTCAATTCGACTGGATTACGTGTTCGTACGCCTTCGGATCTACGCTGCAATAAAATTGCGGCCACTGGGTGGACTTCCCGTCGTTTTCCGCGTCGGGGTATGCTAATGAGATTTTGCCGGCGATCCCCGAAATTACGATCTTCATTCGCAATCTCTTACGGCACCTTTAGTCATCTTTTTTTTTGCGTAACACTATACCAGCTTTTTGCTGGTCTAATATTAGACAGCCCATGTTAAGTATGGCCGTCGTTCCCGCGTCGAATTTCTACGTTTTCCGACGTCTTTTATTATTTTTTTACGTAAGTCGTCCGGGAATAGGAATGTTCGTAAACGACGCTACTCAAACAACGAATGACGTAACGACGTGATTTCGCGCAATGCACGGCGGGAAATTTATGAACGGAGCATGCGCAGTTCGATCGCCGCGGGGACGCGCCTAATTTAAATGCTTCACGCCCCCCAATCGCGTATTTCGATTACGCGCCGAGAAATAGACTACGCCGCCGTACTGTACGGGCAAAAATTTACCAGGATTCGGTGTAGAGCCTGGTAAAATACGGCAGCGTAGAGTATTTCGATTACGCAGCGCAATATTAAGTGTATCTGAATCTGGCCCAATGTATTTAGAAATGTTCTGCGTATTCAATGCGGTTTAAGCCGCACTCAATTCGCATAGGTGTGAACCCAGCCTTACAGAGCATAATTGGAAATAGCAGCGTACCATCACCATTGTAAGAAGTAATAAGAAGAGCCAGCAAAACTGTTGTCCTTGAAGTGTCGTTTATTGGTACATTAGAGTGACAATAAAACAATAATGTTGACGTGTTTCGGCAATACCCTTAGTCGTAGCTACAACTAAGGCTATTGCTGAAACACGTCAACATTTTTGTAAGAAGTAGTAAGCAGTAAGAAGAGCCGGAAAAACTGTAGTCCTTGATGTGTCGTTTATTGGTACATCAAAGTGACAATAAAACAATAATGTTGACATGTTTCTGCAATAGCCTTAGTCGTAGCTACGACTAAGGCTATTGCCGAAACACATCAACATTATTGTAAGAAGTAGCAAGTAGTAAGAAGAGCCGGAAAAACTGTAGTCCTTAAAGTGTTGTTTATTGGTACATCAGAGTGACAATAAAACAATAATGTTGACATGTTTCGGCAATAGCCTTAGTCGTAGCTACGACTAAGGCGATTGCCGAAACGCGTCAACATTATTGTAAGAAGTAGTAAGTAGTAAGAAGAGCCGGAAAAACTGTAGTCCTTGAAGTGTCGTTTATTGGTACATCAGAGTGACAATAAAACAATAATGTTGACGTGTTTCGCCAATAGACTTAGTCGTAGCTACAACTAAGGCTATTGCCGAAACACGTCAACATTGTTGTAAGAGTAGTAAGCAGTAAGAAGAGCCGGTAAAACTGTAGTCCTTGACGTGTCTTTATTGGTACAACAGAGTGACAATAAAACAATAATGTTGACATGTTTCTGCAATAGCCTTAGTCTTAGCTACGACTAAGGCGATTGCCGAAACGCGTCAACATTATTGTAAGAAGTAGTAAGTAGTAAGAAGAGCCGGAAAAACTGTAGTCCTTAAAGTGTTGTTTATTGGTACATCAGAGTAACAATAAAACAATAATGTTGACATGTTTCGGCAATAGCCTTAGTCGTAGCTACGACTAAGGCTATTGCCGAAACGTGCCAACATTATTATAAGAAGTAGTAAGTAGTAAGAAGAGCCGGTAAAACTGTAGTCCTTGACGTGTCGTTTATTGGTACATCAGAGTGACAATAAAACAATAATGTTGATATGTTTCGGGAATAGCCTTCATCGAAGCTAGTCTTCTTACTACCAATCCACTGAAATACATTAACAATATTGCTAATAAGTCAACGCTCAAATGGAAAGAGTTAGAGTTATAGTGACGCAGTGCCAAATTGCAAAAAGGGGCAAGGTCCTTAACCTGCATAATGGCCTGGGTCTTACGTGGTTAAAGGTAAATGAGAGATCTGTGGTAAAAAAAAACAACAAAAAAACAGATCTCTCAATAAAGAGGACCTGTCATCCTTATTTCTATTGCAAGGGTTGTTTACAGAGCCCTCCTATTAAAACACAGTGACCACTACATTGGTTCTCCACTTCCACCCCACAGGTAGCGCACATCCATTGGTCCAAACTGACACAATGTAACTATGCTGTAAAATCCATACCTGGAATTCAGCTTTAAGAATAAAAAATTCTCTCCAAAAGGTAATCCTATACATTGTCCTTTCAGCACATTCAGACGAAAAAAAAAAAACGTTCAGGTAATCAAATTAATTCTGGAGTAAAAACAGATGTAGGGATACACAAGGTTTTATTTTCATGAATTGGAGCCAAATCACAGTTTTACACATCGTCATTCCATACAGATTTCTGACAGCAGGTCCGCTAAAATAAAGTTTATACAAGTGTGCTGGGAAAGATAGTTCCTCCGCCCGCGATTATACACCGCGCCCATCCAGAAACAGGTGCCCCGGACGCAGGAACGATACACGCCCGCGTCTACGGTGTGTTATCCGAAGTTATTTGTGCCACGGCTGCCAACAAACAAACATTACCGAATGCCATGGGTGCAAAATTATGCGCAGCATTGTGAGCCTTCTTCATTGTGGGGAGGCTTTTCTTCACCAGGGACAGGGAAGCTGGTCAGAGTTTGCGAGAAGTGTGGTCAGATGAGACAAAAATTTTACTATTTAACTATCGTGCTCTCCACAAATCTGCCCTTTATCGAAGAGTGACAAGAAGAAAGACATTGGTGAGAGAAAGACATAAGAAGTCCTGTTTGCAGTTTGTGAGAAGCCTGTGGGGGAGGGGACACAGCAAACATGTGGAAGAAGGTGCTCTGGTCACATGAGACCAAAATTCAACTTTTTTGGCTAAAAGCAAAATGCTATTTGTGGGGGAAAACTAACTCTGCACATCACCCTGAACACACCATCCCCACCGTGAAACATGGTGGTAGCAGCATCATGTGATGGGGATTCTTTTCTTTAGCAGGGACAGGGAAGCTGGTCAGAGTTAATGGGAAGATGGATGGAGACAAATACATGGACTGATGGATTTTTTCATCAGATATCCGATGAAGCCTACACACCATCAGCCTCACAATTGCCCATCAATGCATCTTGATCAATGCCCATCTGTAGCCCCACTATTGTCCATCAATGCTGCTTGATTAATGCCCATCTACAGCCTCCCCATTGCATTAATGATCAGCCTGATCAATTCCCATCTCAGGGAGAGGGGAGGGGGTGTGATCTGTTTACTCGGCGGCCTCTTTAATACAAAGTCCCGCCTCCTCGACCGGTTTCAATGATAGACAGAACACTGGTCCAATGCCGTCCCAGGAGGCGGGACTTCCTATTACAGAGGCCGCTGAGTAAACAGGAGATTCTTGCTGTATGTCATCTGACGGCTCTCGCCCTGCCCCCCCCCCTCCCTGTTCTCTTCGAGGCAGCCCAAATTGCAGTACCAGGACAGATGGCAAGTATGATGTAATGCAAGATTATCATGGGGCCCTCATGCACCTGGGGCCCCTGGGCAATGCCCATGCATTAAGACAGCCCTGCATATACCTACAGAAAGACACCACCAGGATGTAATTTGTAGATGACCTAGAAACATCCCTAAACCAGTGTAGCACTACCCCCTGCAAGGGCTGCTGCCTCCCCTACTCTTATTGGCAGAAGAAAGGGAATGTTGGATTTTTAGGGTGCCCAAGAAAATGTAATAGTCAGATATATAAAAAATATATATATTGAATTTATTAATACAAAATATCTAAAAAAACATCACAGTATCATCATACAATAACCATCATATGAGTAACCAGCAGTAGCTTCATGCTCTACATGTTTCGCCATGTAATGGCTTCCTCAGGAGGCTTCCAATAAGCACTGCATAATATGGACACTGAACTGTAAAACGTGTCCTATCTATGGAGGTCACGACCCTGATGTCTGAAGGACATTGAACGATGTGGAGAAATCTGGTGTGTCACAGAGATGGACATACAGGTCCCAAGAAGAGTTCTATCTCAGAATACAGATTTCGGGAACCAGTCAGCCAATGGTAGAGGATGATATCTTAGTAAATGGCGCTCCCAGATGGTTAACAAATTTGAAGGCAGACTTTCCCAGGAAAAAAAATTCCAAGCGGTCACGTATCCTTAAAAAGACCTGAGGCATCAATAACCACTTGACCCACGACTTCACCGCTGCCCTTCGGCTTCGGGGACAACATGTTCACTGGCTGCCTAACATATCCCACTGATTTTTAGGTGTCATTGTAGCCAGATAATCAGTGTTATTCACATTACCTGTCATGGCTGATCAGTGTATATTATTAGTAGTTTTTTTTCCCATCTTTGTCCCATTGGGGAGATTTTCCTCCACTTCCTGTCCCATGGCCAAAACAGGAAGTGAGAGGAAAACCCTGCAAATTAAGGGAATTCCTTGGGAACCCCCAGATCACCAGAACTAGTGTCCCCATTGGAAGACTTTCCCTCTATTACTGTCAATTACTGTTCTAGGGACAGCCCAAAATGTGGTCTTTTCTTTCACTTTCAATGATAATGGTAAACAGGGCAGATAGAGAGGGTGAATCTGACAGGGGTTCTAATCGCTCACCCCTCTGCCCAAAGTGTAAAAGAAAAATAGCATTTAGTGATATTTTTTTTTTGCATTGGTACATGTGTCCTAGGGTAGTGCCCATTCCTTATGATATGTATATTTTTTGACATTCCCTTATAGCTTTGAAAACGGCATTTTTTAAATCTGACAGCATAAAAAAAAAAAAAGTTTTGCCTTTAGTTATACTTTTATTTATTGTTTTATATTTTTAATATTTATTTTTGCATTTTGCATTGGCACATGTTCCCTAGGGTAGTGCCCATTCCTCATGATATATATATAAAAAAAAAAACGACTTCCCCTCCCTATTAGCTTAGAAAATTGCAATTTTTTAATCTGACAGCATTAAAAAAAAAATGTTGCCTTTAGATATACTTTTATATAAAAAAAAATATTGTTTTATATTATTTGAATTAATTTATTTTGCATTGGCACATGTTCCCTAGGGTAGTGCCCATCCCTCATGATATATATATATATATTAATCCCCCTTGCCTATTTGCTTAGAAAATTGTATTTTTTTGTATCTGACAGCTTTAAATTTATATACTGACTCCCCCTATTAGCTTAGATTTTTTTTTTTTGACAGCTTAAAAAAGTTTTGCCTTTAGTTATACTTGTATTTATTTATTTATTGTTTTATATTTTTAATATCATTTATTTTATTTTGCATTGGCACGTTCCCTAGGGTAGTGCCCATTCCTCATGATATATATATGGGGAAAAAACGACTTCCCCCCTTCCCTATTAGTTTAGAAAATGGCAGTTTTTAATCTGACAGCTTTAATATATATATATTGACTCCCCTTCCCTATTTGCTTAGAAAATGAAAAAAAAAATTATTTGACAGCTTAAAAAAAAAAAAATTCTAAGCTAATAGGGAGTCAAAATATATATTTATCATAAGAAATGGGCAATGCAAAATAAATAAATAAATATCAAAAATCTAAAACAATAAAAAATAAAAGTATAAATAAAGGCAAAACTTTTTTTTAAAGCTGTCAGATTAAAAAAAAAATGCAATTTTCTATGCTAATAGGGTAGGGGGAGTCAAAATATATAAATTAAATAGTTGTAAATAAATAAAAAAAAATTGCTTTACAAGTCAATCATATAATGTACCTGCAGTTTCTAGTTTCGTTTTTGCACGTTGTTTCCTGTCTCTGATGTACAGAGCCAATACAGGGCAGTGATGGTTTGGAAAATGAAACTGATTGGTGCTGAGGGGTTTTAGACACACAGTAATCACACCTCCTTGATTAGTGACCACAGAGAGAAAGCTCACAGTACTGTGGTTATCAGGAAACAGACAACCAGGAAGTGTGGAGCTCAGAGAAGGATTACAGTAACTTGAGAGCAAAAAACGAAAAATGAGGACATGAAAACAGCACTGCATTAAGGTAAAGTAAGCTATTAAAATAAAAAAAATAAAACTCCTTGACAAACCCTTAAAACTATCATAAGGAATCGGTACTACCCTAGGGAAAATGTGCCAATGCAAAATAAATAAATAAATATAAAAAATATAAAACAATAAAACATTTATAAATAAAAGTATAACTAAAGGCAAAACTTTAAGTTAATAGGGAAGGGGGAGTATATATATATATATATATATATATATATATATATATATATATATATATATATATATATATATCATAAGGAAAATGTACTAATACAAAATAAAAATAAAATATTAAAAATATAAAACAATAATATTAAAGTATAACTGAAAGGGAAAACTTTTTTTTTAATCTGACAGCTTAAAAAATAAAAAAAAGTTTTGCCTTCAATTATACTTTTATTTATTTATTTTATATTTTACTGTTTTAAATTTTTAATATGTATCTATTTATTTTGCATTGGCACATGTTCCATAGGGTAGTGCCCATTCCTAGAGTTCAGCTCATCCCTAGAGATCATGTAGACGTGAATGCAAGAGACACAAAAGACAACAATGACAAATAAAATTGAAAACACATTTTTTTTTATTAATTAGGATTTTTTATGATGCAGATGAATTTTATTTAGTTAGAGTTTACATCTAATTTAAATAATTGTTACAGCAATTCGTTCATCTGTTAACGTGGAGCCGATGTCAATTGTCCGAAACCATTAAAATTTTCGTCGTCTTTCAAGCAAATCGGCTTTAATTTCCGACGTCGTTGATGCGCCCGCTGGATGGTTTTTGAATAATGAATTGTTTTCATCTGTAAAACATTAGATCAACTAACCGCAAATAAGCCACAACCAGACGAAATTGATTGTCTTTCCAAGTGAAAGAGAATCTTTATTGGGGAACAGCCCAGCAGGGAGTTTGGGAAGCCGTCGGAGGATGTCTCCGCGATGTCTTCCTCCTCTCCTTCCACCAAATTCCTCTGACATTGAGTGTGTGGCTGTTTGGCCCGGTGCAACCGGCGTGATTCATCCTCCTTCAATGTTGACCGCATTAAATTCAGATCAGGCAGACTTCTGTTTTTTTTTTTTTCGTGAAACAATTCCATCTCCGGTGATGCATTCCCAAATTCCAAACGCACCATCATAAATATGAATCGGAGAAAAAAAAAAAACACGCAGCTGAACAAAGGTGGTAGAAGAAAGAATAGACACTTTTGCCACATACACACGATCGGAAAATCCGACAAGAAAAACGTGGATTTTTTTTCCAACGGAATCTTGGCTCAAACTTGTGTTGCATTTTTCGCACCAAATTCCCGATCGGCAAGAACGCCGTGACGTGAAGTTCAATGATTCCGAGCATGCTTGGAAATGGATTTAGGGCATGCGTAGGTTTTTTGTGCCTCGGAATTGCATACAGACGGTCGGAATTTCCCCCAAGAACGTTTCTGGTTAATAAAGTCAAGATGGACTCTCAGGCCTCGTACACACGAGCGGACAGATTTGTTCAAATCTGTCCGTCCGACAGATTTGAACAAATCTGTCTGCTGGGATTTTGGTTTGCTCGCGTGTACACACGAGCAAACCAAAATCCCCGCCAGCAGACGGCGCGCTGACGTGTCGGTGACGTGGCGGTGACGTTGACGCCGCCACGTCACCGCACCAGGAAGTAAAACACTTCCGCGCATGCGCAGAATCCATTCGGCGGCGGTGCGGCGGCGGTGGGGGACGACATGTCTGCTGGTAAGTGAACTAACCAGCAGACATGTCGGGCGGACAGATTCCCACCCGATAGATTTCAAAGCATGCTTTGAAATCTGTCGGGTGGACAAATCTGTCTGCTCGGCCGTACACACGATCGAATCTGTCTGCTGAAACGGTCCAGCGGACCGTTTCCAGCGGACAGATTTGATTGTGTGTACGAGGCCTCAGACAGAGTCAGGTCCCAAAATTTGCACACCCCTAAACCTTGTGGACAGCCTTCCCAAAAGAGTTGAAGCTGTTATACCGAGTCAGATTTTTTTTTTTAAAGTTGCTCGTCTTTCAAAATGCTCGTTAGCCGCGTTACTCGTAAACCGAGGTTCCATTGTACTTTGAGAACAATTGTATGGGAAAATCTTCTAACCTTTAACAAAGAACTTCCCAGGGAGAAAAATTTATAAACAATCCTACGATGGTGGGATTCTCATAATAATTCTTCACTTCGGCAACCATTCCAAAGATCTTCAACCCTATAGACTGATCTTGTGAACTTCACCTATTTTGCCATCTAATGCCAACTTATGACAACTTTTCTTCTCAGAAAAATTGAGAACCAGCTCTCAAATTTTTGTTGTCGGAAATTCCGACAGAAAAAGTAAGATGGAGCCTACACACAAGTTTGATGTGAGATTTGGGTCGGAATTTCCGACAGTGTGTAGGTGTCATGGACATGCAATAATGTCTGGCAGCTTGCCTTCTCCTCCATGTGTCCATTAGAGGCCTGACTCTCTATCTGGCTGCCTTTTATCATCTCTCCTCGCTGTATGGCTCCACCGAGGCCATCCCAGGAACTCTATATTAACCATTGCACTGCTGTTCTGCTTTGCTGATCAACTTTGTTTGTTAGCTTGTGTTCCTGTCTGCCGCGTGCTACGTTAACCTTTCTGTGTACCGATTTTGGCTCGTCTCTGACTACTCCTGTTTGCCTGTGACCCCATTTTTATTTTCTCAGACATTTTGGACAATTTCATGCTACAACTTTGTGGGTACAGTTTGGGGACGGCCCCTTCCTGTTCCAGCATGACTGCACACCAGTGCACAAAGCAAGGTCCATAAAGACATGGGTGAGCGAGTTTGGGGTGGAGGAACTTGACTGACCTTTTAACGAATTTCAACAAGTTTGTTAATTTGGAAAAATCCGAATTAACCAAAAACCTGTTATATTTTCCAAATATTTGTGAATTAAAAAAATCGTAAATTCGTCAACTCGTAAATCCAAAAATAAGAAAGAAAATCCCAAATTTCTAAAGAATAACTAATATGCGATCATAACGAATGACCCCCCCCCCCCCCCCAAAAAAAAAAAAACAACATGAAACTAAAACGGACCAATTTTTTGGCAGTGCACACATTTTATAAAAGTATACATTGAATGTTACACATCCTGAAAACTCTTGTATGCCTACTGTAATGGTAATCTCTTATTATCCACACTGCTTCTGAAAATGTATAATACTACACAACTTATTTATGTTATTATAATATAACAAATTATAATATAATATTATATATTAAAAAGCAACAATGTAGCTTTAACTACTTGCCGAGCGCCCGCCGTCATATTACTACGGGATGGTGGCACTGTTACACGAGAGCACGTAGCTCTACGTCCTCTCTTTAGCGGCCGCGCCCCACGCTCGCCCCCGAGTTCCTGCGCGCGTGCCCGGCGGGTACGATCACTACCGGGCACACGCGATCGCTCGTTATAGAGCAGTTATAGAGCAGTGTAAACACAAAGCTCTCGTTCCTGTCAGCGGGGGAAACGCTGATTTTCTGCTCATACAATGTATGAACAGAAGATCAGTGATTTCCCCTAGTGAGTCCACCCCCCCCCCCCCATACAGTTAGAACACACCAGGACCACACTTAGCCTCTTCCCTGCCCCCTAGTGTTAACCCCTTCACTGCCAATGGCATTTTTATAGTAATCCAATGCATTTTTATAGCATTGATCGCTATAAAAATGCCAATGGTCCCAAAAATCAAAAGTGTCCGATGTGTCCGCCATAATATCGCAGTACCGGAAAAAAACGCTACTAGTAAAAAAAAAATATTAATAAAAATGCCATAAAACTACCCCCTTTTTTGTAAACGCTATAAATTTTGCGCAAACCAATCAATAAACGCTAATTGCGATTTTTTTTACAAAAAATATGTAGACGAATACGTATCGGCCTAAACTGAGGAAAAAAATACATTTTATATCTTTTTTGGGGATATTTATTATAGCAAAATGTAAAAAATATTGAATTTTTTTCAAAATAGTCGCTCTATTTTTGTTTATAGCGCAAAAAATAAAAACCGCAGAGATGATCAAATACCACCAAAAGAAAGCTCTATTTGTGGGGAAAAAGGACGCCAATTTTGTTTGGGAGCCATGTCGCACGACTGCGCAATTGTCAATTAAAGCGACGCAGTGCCGAATCACAAAAAGTGCTCTGGTCTTTGGACAGCAATATGGTCCGGGGCTAAAGTGTTTAACCACTTGCTTACTGGGCACATATACCCCCTTCCTGCCCAGGCGAAAATTTCAGCTTTCGGCACTGTCAGGCTTTGAATGACAATTGCGCGGTCGTGCGACGTTGTTTTCCAAACAAAATTGATGTCCTTTTTTCCCACAAATAGAGCTTTCTTTTGGTGTTATTTGATGACCTCTGCGTCTTTTATTTTTTGCGCTATAAACAAAAATAGAGCGACAATTTTGAAAAAAAAAAACACAATATTTTTTAGTTTTTGCTATAATAAATATCCCATATAAAAAAAAATATATATATTTTTTTCAGTTTAGTCCGATACGTATTCTTCTACATATTTTTGGTAAAAAAAAAAAAAAAAATCACAATAAGCATATAGTGATTGGTTTGCGCAAACGTTATAACACCTACCAAAATAGTGGATATAACTATTACTTTTTTTTATATATTTTTTTTTTTTTACTAGTAATGGCAGCGATCTGTGTTTTTTGTCACGACTGCAATATTACGGCGCACACGTCGGACACTTTTGACACATTTTTAGGACCATTCACATTTATACAGCGATCAGTGCTATAAAAATGCACTTGTTACTGTATAAATGTGACTGGCAGCGAAGGGGTTAACACTAGGGGGCGAGGAAGGGGTTAAATATGTACCCTGGGAGTGATTCTTACTGTGGGGGGGACGGACTGACTGGGGGAGGTGACCGATGGTTGTCCCTCCCCCAGGGGGCAGCCAGGGGGCCATATATAGACAGCCTCCCGGCAGATGAGAGCCACCTTGCGGCCGTATCTAGTCGGCCGCAGGGTGGAAAGTAGTTAAATACTTTTTTTCTTCTTTTTATTTTTTTTACATTGATGTTAATAAGCATCAATGGGAAAAAAAAAAAGTCTTCGAGGTTACATTGTCACTTGTATACATTGCTTAGCATATACTTCGAAATCTGGAAAGTGTTTGTCAATTTTTCTGGTGTACAAGACCAAATATCCCTCCAGAGTCTGCATACAGAATCCAGAATTGTAATCATTGACCTTCTAACAGCCAATTATTAAAGCTGCACATATCCATTTCATTACTGACACTGCACCAATCATGCACCCGAGCAACCTTTAGACATCCATCGTTCTTCAATATTATCTCACCAAATGAAATATCCGGAGGCCTGTTCCCATCTTCATGTTTTAGGTGGAACAAAGAGGCTGCGTGTTACATAGAGTTCACCAGTAAGGCATGGAAAATGCACAACGCACTGATGACTAGGGATAGGCACGGACCAAGGTGGTGGTGGACATTTTCCAAAGTACAGACCTTAGTGAAGGACACCAGGGAACATTTTCAATTTAAAAACATCAAGCAGGGTCCCCATAGATCCCTATTTAAAGCAGGGTCCTCATAGATCCAGGGCCATTTGAAGAAATTTGGGGGCCCCAAACAAAATGGGTGGCCCCAAGCATCCCCCCCGCACGGAAAGCCTACGTTAGCGCTACACTAATTTTTTATACCCATGTTCTTACTCCTCCCTAGTCCCTATGTTTTTCTATTCTCACCTCCCCTTCTTCCCTGTAAGCTGCCGCTGTAGCGAGGCCGAGCTCCTCTTCCTCCTGTCAGTCCGGTGTTCTATCATTATGGGTCCCCAGTCCCCTATCAGATAGTGTCCGGGTACCGCGGTACAGGAGATTCGGCTTCCTGTATTTCCGGCCGGACTGAAAGGAAGTGAGCACTCAGTGTGCACTTCCTGTCAGTCCAGCCGGGAACAGGAAACTGAATCTCCCGTACCATGCGCGGTACCCGGCCGGACTGACAGGACTCTGGGAGGAAGAAAGAGGAGCTTGGCCACACTACAGCCTGGGAAGGGGAAGTTGGGGGCCCCAGGCCAGCTCAGGGCCCCAAGCAATTGTTTGTTTTGCCTGTCCTGTAGCGACAGGCCTGCATAGATCCCCCTTTAGAGCAGGTCAGGTTCCCCATAGATCCCACTTTAGAGCAGGGTTCCCATAGATACTCTTTTAGAGCAGGGTCCCCATAGACCCCCCTTTAGAACATGCCAGGGTCCCCCATAGACCCCCCCTTAAGAGCAGGTCAGGGTCCCCATAGATTTCCCTATAGAACAGGGTCCCCATAGATCCCTCTTTAGAGCAGGGTCCCCATAGACCCCTCTTAAGAGCATGTCGGGGTCCCCATAGACCCCCTTTAGAGCAGGGTCCCCATAGATCCCTCTTTAGAGCAGGGTCCCCATAGATCCCCCATTAGAGCAGGGTCTTCATAGACCCCCCTTTAGAGCAGATCAGGGTCCCCATAGATCCCCCTTTAGAGCAGGGTACCCATAGACCCCCTTTAGAACATGCCAGGGTCCCCCATAGACCCCCTTTAGAGCAGGTTCCCCATAGATACCCCTTTAGAGCAGGTTCCCTATAGATCCCTCTTTAGAACAGGGTCCTCATAGACCCCCCTTTAGAGCAGACCAGGGTCCCCCATAGACCCCCCTTTGGAGCAGATCAGGGTCCCCATAGATCCCGCCTTTAGAGCAAGGTCCCCATAGATCCCTCTTTAGAGTAGGGTCCAGGCCAGCTCGGGGCCCCAAGCTATCCTGTAGCGACAGGCCTGCATAGATCCCCTTTTAGAGCAGGTCAGGTTCCCCATAGATCCCCCTTTAGAGCAGGGTTCCCATAGATCCCTCTTTAGAGCAGGTTCCCCATAGACCCCCCTTTAGAACATGCCAGGGTCCCCCATAGACCCCCCTTAAGAGCAGGTCAGGGTCCCCATAGATTCCCCTATAGAGCAGAGTCCTCATAGATCCCCTTTAGAACATGCCAGGGTCCCCCATAGATCCCCCTTTAGAGCAGGTTCCCCATAGAACCCCCTTTAGAGCAGGTCAGGGTCCCCATAGATCCCCTTTAGAGCAGGGTCCCCATAGATCCCTCTTTAGAGCAGGGTCACCATAGAACATTTAGAACATGTCCTTTAGAACATGCCAGGGTCCTCCATAGACCCCCAATTTAGAGCAGGTCAGGGTCCCCGTACATCACCCTATAGAGCAGATTCCCCATAGAACCCCCTTTAGAGCAGGGTCCTCATAGACCCCCCCTTTAGAGCAGGTCAGGGTCCCCATAGATCCCCCTTTAGAGCAGGGTCCCCATAGATCTAGACACGTGCAATTAGTTTAGATCCAAATTAGTTTTCTTTTAACAAATTTTGACAAATCCGTTAATTCGGAAATATCTGAATTAACGAAAAAAAAACCCGGACCATATTGCTTGTCAATGACCGGGCCACTTTTTGCGATTCGGCACTGCGTCGCTTTAACTGACAATTGCGCGGTCGTGCGACGTGGCTCCCAAACAAAATTGGCGTCCTTTTTTCCCCACAAATAGAGCTTTCTTTTGGTGGTATTTGAACAACTCTACGGTTTTTATTTTTTGCGCTATAAACAAAAATAAAGCGACAATTTTGAAAAAAATTCAATATTTTTTACTTTTTGCTATAATAAATATCCCCCAATATATATATAACATTTTTTTTCCCTCAGTTTAGGCCGATACGTATTTTTCTACCTATTTTTGGTAAAAAAAAATCGCAATAAGTGCTTATCGGTTGGTTTTCGCAAAATTTATAGCGTTTACAAAATAAGGGATAGTTTTATTGCATTTTTATAAATATTTTTTTTTTACTACTAATGGCGGCAATCAGCGATATTTTTCGTGACTGCGACATTATGGCGGACACTTCGGACAATTTTGACAAATTTTTGGGACAATTGTCATTTTCACAGCAAAAAATGCATTTAAATTGCATTGTTTACTGTGAAAATGACAGTTGCAGTTTGGGAGTCAACCACAAGGGGGCGCTGTAGGGGTTATGTGTTCCCTGTGTGTGTTTACAACTGTAGGGGGGTGCGGCTGTAGGTGTGACGTCATCGATCGCGTCCCCCCTATAAAATGGATGACACGATCGATGCTGCCGCCACAGTGAAGCACGGGGAAGCCGTGTTCATACACGGCTCTCCCCGTTCTTCAGCTCCGGGGACCGATCCCAGCGGCGAGTCCCGCGGTCCCGGTCACGGAGCTTCGGACCGGGTCACAGGAGCGTGTCGCGGGCGCGCGCCCGTGACCCACGGCTGGGTACTAGAACCAACGTAAATATACATGGATGTGCCCAGCCGTGCCATTCTGCCGACGTAAATGTGCAGGAGGCGGTCCTTAAGAAGTTAATGAACGTAACGAATACGAATTTATCTGAAATTACGAATAATGCAAAATAATGAATGCCGTATCTAAACAAATGGAGCGTAACTAATTAATAATAATAAATAACAATAATAATAATAAAACTTTTTTATTATTAAAAATATTATTATTATTATTATTATTATTATTATTATAGAAGGGGACTGTTTACATTTCTTGTAATAGGAATAAAAGTCGCACTATTTTTTTTTTTTTAAAAAGGACAGTGTAAAAATAAAAAATAAAAAGTAAAATAAATTAGAAAAACAAATGTTTAAGTGCCAAACTCGTCGCGTGCAAAAGCGAGTTCAACCCACACATGTGAGGTATCGCTGTGATCGTTAGAGCGAGAGCAATAATTCCAGCACTAGACCTCATTTATAACTCAAAACTGGTCGAAGCGTGACATGTTGGGTATCAATTTACTCGGCGTAACATCATCTTTCACAGTATAAAAAAAATTGCGCTTTTAAACCGCTGCGCAAATACGGTGTGACAAAAGTATTGCATTGACCGCCATTTTATTCTCAGTGCTCAACAGTGTCACATTACTTTGCCCACAAGTGCGGCATATTAGTGCCTCTTCATAAGTGCCGCCTCATTAGTGCCCATATGTGCCACCTCATTAATGCCCATCCTCAATCCCCACCAGTTTAGCCTATCAGTGCCCATCAGTGCTTCCTCATCAGCGCACATCAGTAAAGGCGAAAAATTACTTACAAAATTACTACAAAATTTACTGACAGGGACTAAGGGCGAGATTCAGGAAAGAAATAAGACAGCTTATTTCCAGATAAGCCATCTTATTTTTGTGTCTGAGCCCTCCTATCTATGCGACTGATTCATAGAATCAGTTACGCATAGATTTCCATAAGATCCAACTGGGGTAAGTCTCTTAAGCCGTTGTATCTTATTTTCATATTTTAGGCTGGACGCTAGGTGGCGTTCCCATCTAAAATATGCAAATGAGCCTATACGCCGATTCCCGAGCGTGTCTGGTTACGTCGTTTACGTAAGACTTACGCACATGCCTACTGGGAATCAATCACGGGCGACGGATGCGCAGTTCGTTCGGCGCGGGGACGCGCTTCATTTAAATGATACACGCCCCCTACCCGCCAAATTTTAATTCCGCCAGGTGATTTACGCTACACCGCCTGAACTTTACAGGCAAGTGCTTTGTGAATAAAGTATTGCCTAAAAAAGTTGCGGTGGCCTAACGTAAATGAGATACGATAGGCCAAATTAAAGATAGGCTCTCCTACCTGAATCTAGCCTTAAGTAAACGAGTAAAAGTAAACAAGTAAACTAAGTAAAAAACATATATTTTTTTTAAATGTAAAAACTAAAAAAATATAAAAAATATAAAACCCAACAGTGATTAAATACCACCAAAAGAAAGCTCTATTTGTGTGAAGAAAGTTATAAAAAATGTCATATGTGTACAGTGTAGCATTACCACCCAGTCTGGGCAGGAAAGGGGGGGGGGGTAAGTGCCCTGTAGGCAAATGGTTAAATATAAAGACGTTAGAGACTTTAGGGATGAGCCGAACACCCCCCGTTCGGATCGCACCAGAACCTGCGAACAGACCAAAAGTTTGTGTGAACTTTAGAACCCCATTAAAGTCTATGTGACTTGAACGTTTGAAATCTAAAGTGCTAATTTTAAAGGCTAATATGCAAGTTATTGTCCTAAAAAGTGTTTGGGGCCCCGGGTCCTGCCCCAGGGGATGTGTATCAATGCGATCGTGTGTACGACCTAGCGGACAGGTTTGTCCAGCGGACAAATTTCCATTGGACAAGTACACCTAACCAGCAGACAGAAATCCCCCGCATGCGCCGAATGGATTCGACGCATGCGTGGAAGTATTTTACTTCCTGGATTGGTGACGTGGCGGCGTCAACGTCACCGCCACGCCACCGCGCTGTCTGTCCGCGGGGATTTTGGTTTGATGGTGTGTACAACCATCAGACCAAAACAGCCCAGCAGACATATCCGATGAAAACGGTCCGTCAGACCGTTTTTATCGGAATAAGTTTGATCGTGTGTACGCGGCTTAAAACCACTCGCGGCTATAATGAATTGTCGGCTCCCGGCAATACAGAGAAAAGTCATTGATAAAAAAAAAAAAATATTGCGTGGGGGTCCCTCTAAATTTAATTACCAGGCACTTCAGGTCTGGTATAGATATTAAGGGGAACCCCACATCATTTTTATTTTTAAATTTGAGGTGGATTTTTTTATCAATGCCTTTTCTCTGTATTGCCGGGAGCTGACAATTCATTATAGCCGCGAGTGATTTTAAATAACTTTTTTTTCCTTCAGAAATGACACTTTGTACAGAGACAGTTCTAAGCACGGGAAACAAGCGCTAGTTCACAGACATACTATAGACACCCCCAAGTACAAAATTTAAAGTAATATTTAGCTTTTATTGTTTCACTTCAAGCATTATTAAAATCACTGCTCCCGAAAAAATGGCTGTTTTAAAAAAAAAATTTGCATTGATACATGTCTCTTGGGACAGGACCCGGGTCCCTAAACACTTTTTAGGACAAAAACTTGCATATTAGCCCTTAAAATTAGCACTTTAGATTTCTCCTATAGACTTTTACAGGGTGTTTTCCGCGGCTTTTCGAATTTGCCGCAAACACCCCAAATTGTTCACCAAACAGGCAATGTTCGAGTCAAAGCTCAGTCAAGCTCATCCCTAGTTAGAGCGACTGGAACAGTCAACATTTTAAGAAAAAAAATAGCAAAACATTAATGAAACCAGGCAGTTCCCTATTTTTATTTTTTTTGCTGATTGTGGACCTCTGTAAAACAGGGAGGAAGTCGTGAAAAGTGCCGGGACGGGAGATATATATTATCCTCATAACATCAACTCATATATGTATATATATTTGAACTCTTCACATTGGAGGGTCCTGGAGGATTCTGTAACTTGGATTTGATTAAATATGAATCTAGCACATAATCTCAGTCAGTTTATTGTCTTTCTGGGATTAGGTAGTGATATAATGTCTGGCTGTAATAAGTACTTTCACATGGAACGCACTAATCACATTAAGACAGATTGCCAGGAACTCGGTGCTCCCGCAATAAAGACGAAGACCTGGATCTGTTAGGGTTAAAAGTACACTCCCAGAAAAATATGAAAACATGCCATTTAAATAGACGCAAGGGATGCAGGCTACCTACATCGTGCCTTTATAAAGGCCAACCCACCCCAAATTTATATTCCAGCTTTTTGTGGTTGCTGTCAAGTTGAGTCACGTGTTGGCTTTAAATACTGTATCTATGGTGGAACCGACTAAGAGATATTAGAGGCAAAATTTTCATCACCGTCCAACTGCCACTACTATTTAAAGTCAACTGTTGGCATCATGCTCCTTAAAGAGAAAATAAATCCTGATGGGTTTTACTTAGGGTGCCCACGTGTCCCGGATCGCCCGGGAATGTCCCGTAATTGACATGTCTGTCCTGGGTCCCGGGCACCTTCATTCTGGGACAATACAATGTCCCGGAATGAAATAGAGGACACAGCCACCCCTTACTAACTAATAACTACATTTCCGGAACTGGTTGCTAGAGCCGGTGCTGCCTGGCATCTTGCAACCAGTGACAAATTACTCTCAGACAGTGAGGCCGGGAGCGAGGCCTGTGGCTCACGCATGCGTTTGCAAATGCGTGCTGACAAAACCCCTGTTTTTAATGCATACTGTTAGACAGGTTAATTGGTTGTTCTGCTAGCTGGTCGGTAAGTAGGCTTGGTTATTCCCTGGGCATTCCCCAGGTTTTTGTTGTTATCTGCGCCTAGTGCAGCACTTCCGTCCCCACCGACCTCGGCACCTCCTCCTTCCCTGGCACCCAGCGGAAAGCAGCAGGGACTGGTGTGATCTTCACTCTCCAGATAGTGACGCCACTCCTTTCCTTCTATGCACGCGACGCATGCAGAGGGAGTGACAGCAGCACTGCATCTGGTGGCAGGCTATGGGTGGCAAGCGGCACTGACTGCATCTGGTGGCAAGTGGCATATTTAGCTGACAAATAACCCCCTGCCTAATTCCCCACCAAACTCGAGACTACATTACCCCCCCCCCCCCCCTTCATCTTTTTTTTTCGGGAAGGTGAGAGAGCCATGTCCCTGAATGGCAGTTTGGAAATGTGGTCACCCTAGTTTTACTTCCTCTTTGTTTCCCTGCAAAGGTAAAACATAATAGGCTACTATGCATCGCATTGTGTCACTTACCTGAAACCGAAGCCTGCGATGTCCCTGATTTCCTCACCTCCACAAAGCGTCCATCTTTCACCCTCTTCCTTCCGGGTATCAAGGCTCCGGCGCTGTGACTGGCCATAGCCGTGATGACGTCACTCCAACACATGCACACGGGAGCCGCCAGTCATGGCACGATCACCTTTAGGAATGGCACAAACACAGTTTCTAAAGATTTCTAAAGTGCGACATCGGCACCCCTTTTGTTTTGCAAATTTCTCCTAAACCGAGGTTTAGGAGATATTTCAAGCACCTACAGGTATGCCTTAATCTAGGTATGCCATAACTCTCTTACCTGTAGGTAAAAGTGGTTGTAAAGGGTTTACGGCCACTTTAATAGATTGTTTAAAATTATAAAAACTGTGGGAGAGCGAGTGGTCCTAAATGTCCTAGGGCACAACCAAGCATCTTCGTGGAGGAAATTTATATGTGCAACTGGGTTATGTGCAACTGGGTTGTTGTAAAATTAATATGTTTATATAGAAAGTAATTAGGGACATGTGTACTATATATATTACCAAAAGTATTGGGATGCTTGCCTTCACACTTCACTGGCATCCCAGTCTTAGTCCGTTGGGTTCAATATTGAGTTGGCCCCACCCTTTGCAGCTATAACAGCACAAGGTTTAGGAGTGTGTCTATGGGAATGTTTGACCATTCTTCCAGAAGCACATTTGTGAGGTCAGGCACTGATGTTGGACGAGAAGGCCTGGCTCGGAGTCTCCGCTCAAATTCATCCCAGTACAGCACAGTCTGTTTCCCACAATGTTCTCAACACAGCTCGGGAACAGACATTCCTTTCCCTCTACCTAGTTGGCTCGACCTGGTCAAACAGGGATATGTAGTTCCATTGTCAATCTGACACACAGACTTATGCCCTGTACACACGATCGGTTCATCTGATGAAAATGGTCTGATGGATTTTTTCATCAGATATCCGATAAAGCTGACTTTCATCAGTCTTGCCTACACACCATCCGTTAAAAATCCGATCGTGTCCAATGCGGTGACGTAAAACACTACAATGTAGCCTCGAGCATGGGTCGACTTGATTCTGAGCATGATCGTTTCTTTAACCATACAACATTTTGAAAACAGGTTCTATTTTTATTTCACCAATGGGAAAAAAACTGATGGGGCCCACACACGATCGGTTCATCCGATGAAAACGGTCCGTTTTCATCAGACGAACAGATCGTGTGTACAGGGCAGTAGTCTTTTTGGGGGCTCAAGTCCTCACAGCAGACTTTTGCTGTCCCAGGATGCACAGCAGTCCATATCACCTTCCTATGTGTTCTCCTTCAACCAATCACAATCTGTCCAGTACACATATTGGCTCACCCAAAATGGCTGACCCCTAGGCAGTGGCGTAACTAGAGACTTCAGGGCCCCGGTGCAAGAAATCATGAAGGCCCCCCCCCCCCCCCCGAAAAGACTGATTTTGATACTTAATTTTTTTACACTGTACAACAAAGTAAAACAATTCTGTTTCTGATTTCACATGAGGGGGGGTGGCTGCAGTGGCAGTGCCATCCTCTCCCACCACCACCTTTGCCTCTTACTGATCTCATCACTATTCCCCCACAACCTCTGTTGTAGAAGTAATAGGGGGATAGGGATGAGATCAGTGGTGCTCCTCCCCCGCCTTCTCTCATTGGTGTCAGCCCCCAGTCTCAGCGCTGCCTCTGCCCAGGCCCAGATTTATTCCCTTTGCTGCCCCAAGGCCAGGTCCTTCAATGCCACCCCCCCCCTCCCACACACACACACCATCACATAGGGGGACTCCCCAGAGAGTCTCCCCCTACATCAGGGTCCCCAGAAAGTCTCCCCCTACATCAGGATCCCCAGAGAGCCCCCCCTACACCAGGGTCCCCAGAGAGTCTCCCCCTACATCAGGGTCCCCAGAGAGTCTCCCCCTACATCAGGGTCCCCAGAGAGTCTCCCCCTACATCAGGATTCCCAGAGAGCCCCCCTTACACCAGGGTCCCCAGAGAGCCTCCCCTCTTACATTAGTGTCCCCAGAGAGTCTCCCCTCTTACATTAGTGTCCCCAGAGAACCCCACCTTACAACAGGGTCCCCAGAGAGTCTCCCCTTACATCAGGGTCACCAGAGAGCCCCCCTTACACCAGGGTCGCCAGAGAGTCTCCCCTTACACCAGGGTCCCCAGAGAGTCTCCCCTTACACCAGGGTCCCCAGAGAGTCTCCCCTTACACCAGGGTCCCCAGAGAGTCTCCCCCTACATCAGGGTCCCCAGAGAGTCTCCCCCTGCATCAGGGTCCCCAGAGAGTCTCCCCCTGCATCAGGGTCCCCAGAGAGTCTCCCCCTGCATCAGGGTCCCCAGAGAGTCTCCCCCTGCATCAGGGTCCCCAGAGAGTCTCCCCCTACATCAGGGCCCCCAGAGAGCCCCCCTCTTACATTAGTGTCCCCAGAGGCCCCCTTCCTTACATTAGTGTCCCCAGAAGCCCCCTCTTACATTAGTGTCCCCAGAAGCCCCCCCTTACATTAGTGTCCCCAGAAGCCCCCCTTACATTAGTGTCCCCAGAAGCCCCCCCTTACATTAGTGTCCCCAGAAGCCCCTCTTACATTAGTGTCCCCAGAAGCCCCCCCCCCCTCTTACATTAGTGTCCCCAGAAGCCCCCCCTCTTACATTAGTGTCCCCAGAAGCCCCCCCTACATTAGTGTCCCCCAGAAGCCCCCCCTCTTACATTAGTGTCCTCAGAAGCCCCCCCCCTCTTACATTAGTGTCCCCAGAAGCCCCCCCTCTTACATTAGTGTCCCCAGAAGCCCCCCTTTTACATTAGTGTCCCCAGAGGCCCCCTTCCTTACATTAGTGTCCCCAGAAGCCCCCCTCTCTTACATTAGTGTCCCCAGAGGCCCCCTTCCTTACATTAGTGTCCCCAGAAGCCCCCCTCTTACATTAGTGTCCCCAGAGGCCCCCTTCCTTACATTAGTGTCCCCAGAAGCCCCCCCTCTTACATTAGTGTCCCCAGAGGCCCCCTTCCTTACATTAGTGTCCCCAGAAGCCCCCCCTCTTACATTAGTGTCCCCCTTCCTTACATTAGTGTCCCCAGAAGCCCCCCCTCTTACATTAGTGTCCCCAGAGGCCCCCTTCCTTACATTAGTGTCCCCAGAAGCCCCCCCTCTTACATTAGTGTCCCCAGAGGCCCCCTTCCTTACATTAGTGTCCCCAGAAGCCCCCCCCTCTTACATTAGTGTCCCCAGAGGCCCCCTTCCTTACATTAGTGTCCCCAGAAGCCCCCCCTCTTACATTAGTGTCCCCCTTCCTTACATTAGTGTCCCCAGAAGCCCCCCCTCTTACATTAGTGTCCCCAGAGGCCCCCTTCCTTACATTAGTGTCCCCAGAAGCCCCCCCTCTTACATTAGTGTCCCCAGAGGCCCCCTTCCTTACATTAGTGTCCCCAGAAGCCCCCCCCTCTTACATTAGTGTCCCCAGAGGCCCCCTTCCTTACATTAGTGTCCCCAGAAGCCCCCCCTCTTACATTAGTGTCCCCCTTCCTTACATTAGTGTCCCCAGAAGCCCCCCCTCTTACATTAGTGTCCCCAGAGGCCCCCTTCCTTACATTAGTGTCCCCAGAAGCCCCCCCTCTTACATTAGTGTCCCCAGAGGCCCCCTTCCTTACATTAGTGTCCCCAGAAGCCCCCCCTCTTACATTAGTGTCCCCAGAAGCCCCCCTCTTTAATCAGGGTCCCCAAACAGCTGATTCCCCCTTGCAGAAGTTCCCCCCTGTACCTGGCTGGTGGAGGTGGCGATCTGCAGCTCTATAGTGTCCACACAGGCAGGGGGATCTCCCTGGGGCTTGTAGTACTCAAGTGCAGTGTATACAGAGAGGGGGAGGGGCCTCTGACCCGTGCATCAACAACAGTGTGCAAGCAGAGAGAAAGTGAAACTGATACCTGCCTCGGGTCAGAGGCCCCTCCCCTTCTCTGTATACACTGCACGCGAGTACTACAAGCCCCAGGGAGATCACGCTGCCCACACAGGCACCATAGAGCTGCCGATCTCCAGCTTCCACCTCCTACCACATCTCCCCACTGCACTCTAAACAGCCAGCCAGAGGTGCAGGGGGAGATGCCGGGTCTTGGGGAGGTGGTTGCTGCGATGCCGCCCCTGCATTTACTGCCAGTGCCTTGTCAGCACCCGATCCAGCGGCAGAACGGCTCCACACTGGCAGGCGGTGGGCGGGCCCCTCACACGGGCGGCGAGCGGGCCCCCCCGACTTGGCTAAACCACAGGGCCCAGTCGCAACCGCGACTGCTGCACCAATGAAAATTCCGCCACTGCCCCTAGGTTAAAGACACATCATTGTTCATGGTCTTCCTCAAAATGGTCACTGCAGCTCAGCATTGGAGACAAATTCATTTAACCCTCCTAATGTACAGAGCAAAGCTTTTAAACATGGAAAAAGCATTTGTCACCACGGGGAACCTGGCACATATTTAATCATTTAATACCATCTGTTTAATGCCTACACATAATTAAGTGAGCCATGATCTCATGTAGAATCCTATTGCTACCACCATTTACAGCGCTTGGCCTTGAGCACATTACCTGAAATGGAGAATCCCATCACTGCCACCATTTGTAGTGCTTGGTCTTGATCTCATGACCTAAAAAGAAGAATTTCACCACTGTGACCATTTATAGGTCTTGGCCTAAATCTCATGACCTGAAATGCAGAATCCTACCACTGCCACCGTTTGTAATGCTTGGACTTGATCTCATTACCTGACATAAAGAATCCAATAAATGCCACCATTTGTAGTGCTGGGTCTTGAGCTCATGGCATGCAATGAAGAATCCTACCACTGCCACCATTTGTAATGCTTGGCCTTGATCTCATTAACGGAAATAAAGAATCCAATGACTGTCACCATTTGTAGTGCTTGGGTTTGATCTTCAAAGCTGGAATGAAGAATTCCATCACTGCAACCATTTACAGTGCTTGACCTTGATCTCGTGACCTGAAATTAAGAATCCTATAACTGCCACCATTTGGAGTGCTTAGCCTTGATCTCATTACCTGAAATGAAGAATCCCATAACTGCCACCATTTGTAGTGCTTAGTCTTGATCTCATGACCTGAAATAAAGAACTGCACCATTGCCACCATTTGTAGCGCTTTTCCATCTTGTCATGAGCAGAAATCACACCATTTACCCAATTTTGTAGCACTTGGCCTTGATCTCATGACCTGTAATAAAGAACCCCACCACTGCACCTATTTGTAGTGCTTGATCTTGATCTCATGACCTGATATAAAGAATGCTACTATTGCCACCATTTGTAGTGATTGACTTTGATCTCATGCCAAATAAAGAATCCCTACATTGTCACAATTTTTACTGTTTGGCCTTGATCTCATGACCTGACATGAAGAATCCCATCATTGCCGTTATTTGTACTGTTTAGCTTTGATCTCATGACCCAACATAAGGAATCCCACCATTGCCACCTTTCTTACTTTTTGTCCTTGATCTCATGACCTGAAATTAAGAATCCCATCACTGCCACTATTTGATATCATAGCTTAAACTAACAAAGCCCACAACTGCTACTATTTGTAGTTCTTGATCTTGATCTCAGAACCTATCATAAAGATCCCAACATTTCCACTATTTGTAGTGCTTGACCTTGATCTCATGACCTGAAACTAAGAATCCCACCCTTGCCATGATTTGTACTATTTGGCTTTGAGCTCATAGCCTAAAATAATGAAGCCCACAACTGCCACCATGTGTAGTGTTTGGCCTTGCTCTCATAACCTAAAAAATAAACTACCACCACTGCTTGTAGTGCTTGATCTTGATCTCATGAGTTGACATAAAGAATCCTATCATTGCCACCATATGTAGTACTTGGCTTTGAGCTCATACCAAATAAAGAATCCACCCCTGCCACCATTTGTAGTACTTGGCTTTGAGCTCATACCAAATAAAGATTGCCACCTTTGCCACCATTTGTAGTGGTTGGCCTTGAGTTCATGACCTGAAATAAATAATCCAATGACTGACACCTTTTCTAGTACTTGGCCTTAATCTCCTGAGCTGAAATAAAAAATCCCAGCACTACTCCCATTTGTAGTGCTTGGCCTTGATCTCATGACCTGAAATTAATAATTCCATCACGGTCCCCATTTGAATTGCCTGGCCTTGAGCTTGTGACCTGTAATAAGGAATCCCACCACTGCCACCATTTGTAGAGCTTACCCATGAGCTCATGACATAAAGTAAATAATCTCACCACTGGCACTATTGTACTGCTTAACCCTTTGACTTTAAATTTAATGACAAGATCTTGAGATCCCCAATTGCCTGGCACTATTCACGTTTGAACTTAATCTTCAATTACCCCAAAAAAATATTTATATATGCCTTCCTGCACAATCTGGTGGAAAGGGATCAAAATAAAAATATATTATATATTATTCAAAATAGATGATAGATTAAGTTATAACAAATTGAGGAGACTATTTGACTTGAGCAGAGTTGTAGATTTTTAAAACCAGCATATGCATACGGATCTGACAGAATAAAACTATTAACACTAACCTTTACTCATATGATCTGTTCCACAGATCTGTCAATCTCAACTTTCTAGTGTAGTGCTTGGCACTTATCTACCCCACCACCGCTGTAGTACCAGGGCTTGATCTCATCAACTGAAATTAAGAATTCCAACCATGCCACCATTTGTAATGCTTGGCGCTTAGACTTTCAATTCAACTATCAGATGTTGGAGAGAGCCCCAATCACCTGGCACTGTTTATCTTAAAAAATTCATTTGCATTGACCCCAAGAAAAACATTTATATATGCCTGCCTGCAAAATCTGGCTGCAAGGTATTAACTGAAAATATAAAATTTATGATACAAAATAGAGGATACAAATTTTGTAACATGACTTGAGTAAACTATTTGACTTTAGGTTTTTTAAACCAACATATGCAGGCACAGCTGGCAGAATAGTACTGTTAGCATTATTATCTGATTGCACAGAGCTGCCTATGGTATCTCAACTTCCTAGTGTAATGCTTGGCACTTAGCTGTAGTGCTAGGGCTCGATCTCATTACCTGAAATAAAGAGTCCAATGACTGCCACCATTTGTAGTGCTTGGCCTTGATCTCATGACCTGAAATGAAAATTCCCAACAGCTGCACCATTTGTAATGCTTGGCCTTGATCCCATGATTTGAAATAAAGAATCCCTCCACTGTCACCTTTTTTATAACTTTGCATTAATCTCATGACCAAAAATAAAGAATTTCACCACTGTCACTAATTGTAGTGCTTGGCTTTGATCTCATGACCTGCAAAAAATAAGGACCTTAACAGTGCTACCATTTATAGTGATTGGCCTTGATTTCATAACCTGTAATAAGAAATCCCATCATTACGATAATTTGCAGTCCTTGGTCTTGAGCTCATGACCTAAAAATAAAGAATCCCACCATTGCCACCATGTATAGTGCTTGGCCTTGATCTCATAACCCAACATAAAGATTTCGCCATTGCCGCCATTTGTAATGCTTGGCCTTGATCTCATGACCTGAAATAAAGAACTGCATCATTGCCACCATTTGTAGTGCTTTGCCATGATGTCATAACCAGAAATAAAAAATCACACCATTGTCACAATTTTGGAGCACTTGGCCTTGATCTCATGGTCTGCAATAAAGAATCCCACCACTGCACCTATTTGGAGTGCATGATCATGATCTCATGACCTGCCATAAAGAATCCCACCACTGCTACTATTTGATATCATAGCCTAAAATAACAAAGCCCACAACTGCTACTATTTGTAATTCTTGATCTTGATCTCATAACCTAAATAACATTAATATCCCACCATTTCCACCATTTGTACTGCTTGACCTTGATCTCATGACCAGAAATAAAGAATCTCGCCACTGTCACTAATTGTAGTGCTTGGCTTTGATCTCATGACCTGCAAAAAAAGCACCCTAAAGCCTTGTACACACAATGGGCCAGATTCTCAAAGGCGCTACGACGGGGTATCTCAGATACCCCGTCGTATCGCCGTTTTTTTCCCCGAGTATCTATGCAAGTGATTCCTAGAATCACTTAGGCATAGATACGGGTGAAGATCCGACAAGTGTAATACAATTACACTGCGAATCGTAGATGTAATGACAACTCCGGCCACTAGGTGGCCTTTACGTTGTTTTCTCATTTGCCTATGCAAATGAGGCTACTACTCCGATTCCCGAACGCTTTTACGCAGCCCCGTCGCCACTTACGTTGTTTTAGTACGCGTAAGGTTACCCCTGCTAATATGTGGAGTAACCTTACGCAGTACCGTCGGATGCCGTCGGGTGCCATGTTAAGTATGGCGTCGGGTCAGCGTCGGCTTTTTCCGGCGGTTACGTTGTTTTACTAAGTCGTTCGCGAATAGGGCATTGCATAAGTGACGATCACGTCGTTTTGACGTCGGTTTCAACAACGCTTTTCGACGTGAGCTGGAGCATGCGCACTGGGCTTTTTCCCCGGTGCATGCGCAGTTCGATCGATGCGGGGGCGCGCTTAATTTAAATACAAGCCGCCCCCTTTGAATTACGCGGCCTTACGCTGGGCCATTTACACTACGCCTCCGCAAACTACGGAGCAAGTGCTTGGAGAATACGGCACTTGCTCTGTTAAGCTGCGGCGGCGTAGTGTAAATGGCTTACGCTACGCCAGGGCAAATGTATGAGAATCTGGCCCTATCAGTTCATCCGATGAGAACGGTCTGAAGGACCGTTGTCATAGGTTAACCGATGAATCTGACTGATGGTCTGATGTGCCTACACACCATCAGTTAAAAACAGATTGTATAAGAACGTGCAGGGCCGTCTTTAATATGGTTTGGGCCCTGGGCAAACATTTTTTTTGGGCCCCCCTCCAGCTTATTTTGGGCCTGGCTGGTTCACATGTATGTGTTTTGGCGGCCCTCATTTGTGCAGTTACAGCAGCCCATTGATTTGAATGGGCTGTCATGCCTTCGTTTCCTGCAGAAAAAAGGTGCAATCAGCATTTTAAAAATACAGTTGCCTTAAAATCTATTCTGCTTTTTCACCATCCTACTTACCTGCAGTTCTTGCACACACAAATGCACTGTGTTTTTAAAAGCGTGACCTAAACGTCTAAAAATGCAGAAAGTTTGACAGTTCAGAAACTGCAGATAAGTCACAGCAGACAGCAGAATAGACAGACAGTGCTGTATTTCATTGCTTGATGGGCATAGGTGTGCCGTGTGCGCAGCCTATTACATGAGGCATGTGCTTTTCTTTGCAGGAAACGCAGGCATGGTGGCCCATTCAAATGAACGGGCTGCTGTGCCTGCGCAAATGTGGGCCACCAAAACACATACATGTGAACCAGCCAGGCCCAAAATAAGCCCATGAAGCAGTTAAATACAGACAGTAATGCCATGTGCTCTAGGCCTTACTCAGCCTGGACTGCAGGTCTGTGATTTAAAGAGTTCCTGTATTTTACACATGGCATGGCCTGGGGTCCCATGGTGCTAAAGCAGAATGGACAGACGATGCTGTGACCCCATGCCATGCCATGTGTAAAATACAGGAACTTTTTAAAACACTGACCAGGCCTGCAGTGAATCATTAAATATTATAAAGACTTTGGGCACACTCTACAGAAAACTTCTATTTACAATATAGTTTAGCAAACAGTGACATACCTTGAGAAGCAGGACATGAAGAAGTCAGCCTCAGGAAGATCAAACTGGGGATGCTATAAAATCACATTCTAATTCACTTTTATATACAAGCAGCACCCAGTGGCAGGAAGGGAGAAGTGCACGTCTAAAGGGAAGCCAGGGGTGCTGTACATTTTAAAACACTGGGAAGGGAAGCAGTACTGCGTGCCGCTGATGATTTTCAGCGCTTATTTGTGGGCAGCACAGTGGCTTAACGGGAGGCTCTGCTTTGGGCCCCCAACAGTGACAGGGCCCTGGGCAGCTGCCCCTGTTTGCTCTATGGTAAAGACGACCCTGAGAACGCGGTGACGTAAAACACAACGATGTGCTAAAAAAAATGAAGTTCAATGCTTCCAAGCATGCGTCGACTTGATTCTGAGCATGCGTGAATTTTCAACCGATGGTCGTGCCTACTAACAATCGGTTTTGACCTATGGGTTAGGAATCCATAGGTTATTTTAAAGCAAGTTGGCTTTTTTTTAACCTAAGGTTAAATAACCTATGGGGCCCACACACGATCGGTTTTGACCGATGAAAACGGTCCATCAGACCGTTGTCCTCTGGCTAACCTATCGTGTGTACGAGGCCTAACACTGCTACCATTTGTAGTGCTTGGCTTTAATCTCATGCCAAATAAAGAATCCCTCTATTGCCACCATTTGTACTGTTTGTCCTTGATCTCATGACCCAAAATAAAGAATCCCACCACTGCCATCATGTGTAGCACTTGCCCTTGATCTCATGACCTGCAATAAAGAATCTCACCACTGCCACTATTTAATATCACAGCCTAAAATAACAAAGCCCACAACTGCTACTATTTGTAATTCTTGATCTTGATCTCATACAGGTAACCTATCATAAAGATCCCACCAGTTCCACTACTTGTAGTACTTGACCTTGATCTCATGACCTGACATTAAGAATCCCACCATTGCCATGATTTATACTCTTTGGCTCTGAGCTCATAGTCTAAAATAATGAAGCCCACAACTGCCACCATGTGTAGTGTTTGGCCATGCTCTCATAACCTAAAAAATAAAATATCACCACTGCTTGTAGTGTTTGATCTTGATCTCATGAGTTGACATAAAGAATTCTACTGTTGCCACCATTTGTAGTACTTGGCTTTGATTTCTCATACCAAATAAAGAATCTCACCATTGCCACCATTTGTAATGTTTGGCCTTGATCTTATGACGTGACATAAAGATTCCCACCCCTGCCACCATTTGTAGTGTTTGGCCTTTATCTTATAACATGACATAAAGATTCCCACAATTACCACTATTTGTAGTGTTTGGCCTTCAACTCATGACCTGACATAAAGAATCCCTTCACTGCCACCATTTGTAGTGCTCGCCTCTTAGACTTATAATTCAGTAAGCAAAATCTCCAATTGCCTGGCAATATTCATCATTAAACCTAATTTACAATGACCCCAAGAAAAATAATTCCTATGCAGTTTGAAAGCTCTCATTATATTGCCACTGAATCAAACACACAAGTGGACAACATTTTATTCAACTGACAACAGATGACAGGTTACTAGAAATTGCAGTCTCAGTTCTTGCTGTCTCAGGCTCGTCCTTTGCTTAGCAGGGGCAATGACTTCTTGCACTGCATGCCACTGAGTTTCGATGGTCATGATGACAGTTCTCTTAACATGGAGCCCCCTCACCATGGGCTGGTCACATCCTATGTAAATTGATGACTCAGTGTACTGCCGTCAAGGAAGACCCTATTGTTCTGGGCGGACGTCATATGACGTTGCGCCTTCCGATGCGAGTGCCCGGCGGCCGCGATGGCCACTGGGCACCCGCAATTCCCAGTAACTGAGCAGGACCTTGCATCTGTGTGTGTAAACACAGAGGAAAACTATATTTTTACGAATGAGAATTTTGAACAAAGTATTTTATTGATAATAAATAAAAATTGTAAGTTAGCCCATGTAAAACGTAATAACATTTTTATCAAAAAAATTAAAATAAAAAAATATAATAAAATAAAAAACTTAAGTTAGCCAATGTAAAATGTAATAAAATTTGAATCCAAAAAAATAAATAAAAAACTTGAATGGGGTTTGTAAAGGATTTTTTTTATCTTAATAGCTTCCTTTACCTTAATGCAGTGCTGTTTTCATGTCCTCGTTGTTAATTTTTTGCTCTTAAGTTGCTGTAATTCTTCTCTGATCTCCACACTTCCTAGTTGACTGTTTCCTGATCACCACAGTACTAGGAGCTTTCTCTCTGTGGTCAATAATCAAGGAGGTGTGATTACTGTGTGTCTAAAACCCCTCAGCACCAATCAGTTTCATTTTCCAAACCATCACTGTCCTGTATTGGCTCTGTGGCTCTGTACAGCACAGGCAGGAAACAACATGCAAAAACAAAACTAGAAACTGTAGGTACATTATATGATTGATTGTAATCTATTTTTAGTCATATTTAAAAGGAATCAATTAACAATTATGACTCTATACCCTGTAAACAGTCATTTCAGCAAAAAAAAAAATATTTACAACTCCTTTAAGTTAGCTAATGTAAAATTGTATAACATTTTAATAAAAAAATAAAATAAAATAAAAAACTTAAGTTAGCCAATGTAAAATGTAATACAATTTTAATAAAAAAAATTAAAAACTTAAGTTAGCCAATAAAGGGCCAGATTCAGGTAGAAGTTACAAGGCTTATCTGTAGATAAGCCGCGTAACTTCTAACCTACGCCGGCGTACCTGTTTTCTGTATTCAGAAAACAAGATACGCCAGGATTTAGTTCAGATACGAGTGGCGTAATAGTATTTCGCCGTCGTATCGGAACTGCAATTTTAAAATGGCCGCTAGGGGCGTTCCCGCTGATTTACGCTGAGAATATGTAAATCAGCGAGATACGCCAATTCACGATCGTACGCGGGCCCGACGCAGTGACTTTACGACGTTTCCGTAAGAGATAAGCGGCGTAAAGAAAAACATGCCCCCTAGGTGGCGTATCCTATGTTAAGTATGGCCGTCGTTCTCGCGTTGCAATTTTAAAATCGAACGTCGTTTGCGTAAGTCGTCCGTGAATGGGGCTGGACGCCATTTACGTAAACGTTGAAAACAATGATGTCCTTGCGACGTCATTTTGCGCAATGCACGTCGGGAAGTTTTTGGGACGGCGCATGCGCAGTACGTTCGGCACGGGAACGCGCCTAATTTAAATGGTCTACGCCCCCTACCCGGCTCATTGGAATTATGCGGGCTTGCGCCGGGGGATTTTCGCTACGCCGCCGCAACTTTACAGGTAAGTGCTTTGTGAATCAAGCACTTGCTCTAGTAAGTTGCGGCGGCGTAGTGTAAATGCCTAACGCTACGCCGCCGCAAATGTATATGAATCTGGCCCAAAGTGTATTACTTTAAACTCCAGACTTTCTGTGTTGTATGCTATTGTATGAACTTTCTAGCCAGGCATTTTTTCATCAATAAAGAAATTCTTAGAATTTGACTTTCTAACCAATATTTACTAACGATGAAAAACAAAAAAAATGATTAAAATGGGCGTATAAAAAGCTTTAGATACCAAAAACCTCAATCTGCACACATCCTCCTCTGCTGTCTGCACCCTGTAATAACAGAGGAGGGAATTTCCTTATTTATGCCATTAAGAGCCCATTCACACCTGAGCCAGAAACGCCTGTCGCGCGAGCTCGCCGCTGGAGGGGAAATTTCCCATTCATGCTATAGAGATGGTTCACATCTCTGAGACGCCGAACGCCTGTCGCCTGAAAAAAAGTCACCCTTTTTTTCAAGCGACATTCGTTCGCCATAGACATGAATGGGAAGATTTGTAAAAAAAAAAAAAAAAAAAAAATAAATAAATCGCGGCAAGTAGCCGCGTATGCGGCGTTACTTGCCGCTCAGGTGTGAATGCAGCCTTAATACAGAGAGGCTTATGCTTCATGTCAACATTATTCCTTTCTAGAAGGTTTCTCAGATTGGAGATTATTTCACAAATTCATACAAAACTTTGCGGTTTGTTCTTTCGTACAATAAGTCCAAAACCACTGAGAGAGATTTCCAAAACAACAGCAAAGAAACATAAAAAATAATCACATGCATTTCCTTTATGGGGAAAACTGTTAAAAAACAATTGTTAAATAGGAACTATTTTTCCAATAAAATACATTTAACATGAATGAGTTCATTTGGGGGTCCACTTATTAAAGAAAAAAATAGCATAGCCATTCCTCCAATAATTCTGCATGTGCATTTGATCTGTATTCTTTAGGCTGTATTCTTTAGGCTGTATTCTTTAGGCTATTTTCTCTTCTGTTTTTATTATGGACAGTAGTAAAATGCCATATTATGGCCACTAGATGGTAACATATTAAATATATACATTAGCTCCATTTTATTTTTTTTGCTAATTCCCTCTAGCATTCTCTAGAATTTTTAAATTATATCTCTTGTTACAAAGAAGCACAGAACAAAAAAAAATGTTCTTTAGGCTATTTTCTCTTCTGAACGATGATGTTTTTTTATTATGGGCAGTAGTAAAATGCCATATTATGGGCACTAGATGGTAGCATAGGAAATATATGTCTTGGCTACAATTTATTTTATTTATTTTTTGCCAATTCCTTCTAGCGTGCTCTAGAATTTTTACATTGTATCTCTTGTTACAAACACCCCAGAAACAGGGAAGGACTACAAAAACCTCCCTTTCATGTCTTCTCCATAGCAAAAGGGGAAGGGTTTCTGTAGTCCTCAGAGATAGCTGGGAACAAATGATAAGAGTCAGAGAGCATAGGCTATCAGCTCACAGAGTAATGTTTCTTTACATGGGGGGGGGGGGGCAGTGAAGAAGGGTTCCCTTATACTCATGGTCGATGTACTGCCCCCTTACATTGGTGATCAGTGGAAAGAAGACCCTGTTACATTGGTGTTCAGTGGAAAGAAGACCCTGTTACATTGTTGCTCAGTGGAAAGAAGACCTTGTTTCCTTGGTGCTCAGTGGAAAGAAGACCTTGTTACATTGGTGCTCAGTGGAAAGAAGACCTTGTTACATTGGTGCTCAGTGGAAAGAAGACCCTGTTACATTGGTGCTCAGTGGAATGAAAAACCTTGTTACATTGGTGCTCAGTGGAAAGAAGACCCTGTTACATTGGTGCTCAGTGGAAAGAAGACCCTGTTACATTGTTGCTCAGTTGAAAGAAGACCTTGTTACATTGGTGCTCAGTGGAAAGAAGACCTTGTTACATTGGTCTTCTCTGGCATGTCTCTCCCAGCTGGTGGATCCCTCCTGGAGACTTGCCTAGGAGTGTTCCCCGCTGTCCTCTCCTGCTCCTGTTCAGGACAATGCTTGGGTTGTGTGGGGTTCCTTCACATCTCCGAGCCCCTGGCCCAAGGTTACCCCCCCGCCAGAATTAAGGGCTCCCTCCAAGACCCCAACAGCCTAACACTCCATCTCCAGTTCTTCTACCCGAACAACTCCCCCAGCTGGGCTGACTCTGGATATTTAAGGAGGCCTGCCTCGTGCCAATCCAGGTTGGGGATTGGTCAGGGCTTCTCAGAACACCTCAGACAGCTCCACCCTTCTTCCCATCCTTCCTTCTAGAAGTCTCTAGAAGCAGAAGGGAAGTAACCAAAAGATGATGCGGTCTGTGATCTACCAGCCTGCTCTAGGCCACTCCCAACCCACACAAAACAAACAGGCCTGCCTAAATTGACCTGCTCTCTCAAAAGTCTAGGTGGCGGGTGCTACACTAGGACATTTTGGGATTTATTATATTGTAATTAACAACTACTGTGAATATTGATGAGCTGTAAGGTTATGCATTTGCCTTAGTTTATAAAACTCCTACTCCATTTGTGCTGAGAAGACGTGTGAACTCAATGAATGGGTTCAAAGCAATCCTAGTTCATACATGATGATGTAACTAACTGCTAGTGGAATGGCTGGTAGGCTCCACCCCACATGTACAAAACACGGGGTCACCACTCTATGTTGGCAATGAGCTTGCTCTAAATGAATTTGTATCATTCTCATGACCTAAAGAAGACCCAAAGGATTCATGGCAGACTTTTCAAAACTGAGCCGTCTCCAAACTGTCCTTGAATCTAAAAGTCTGAATCAATTCTCGGAGAATGTTGTCTCACCACAAACTAGCTGGACAGGGAATGGAGGAAAGAACATTTCCCGAAAGATCGGTGAGAACACTCATGTAGATTCTCCATACATCCTTCTATCCTCTCATCTCCTTAGAAGGGATCCTTAGAAATCATCGATCTCTGTATATTTAAATAGATTAACCGGTTAAGGACCGGCTTCTGAACATATATGTCGGCTGGGCAGTGGCGGCTGGTGCTCCAAATTTTTGGGGGGGCGCAAAGGAAAAAAAAATTGCAGTCTCACTGTGCCCAAACGCAGCCACTGTGCCATGCTATCAAACACAGCCACTGAGCCATCAATTTTCACCACTGTGCCATGCCATTAAACCAGCCACTGTGCCATCAATTGTCACCACGGTGCCATGCCATTAAACCAGCCACTGTGCCATCAATTGTCACCACGGTGCCATGCCATTAAACCAGCCACTGTCCCATCAATTGTCCCATCATGCCATTGTCACCAACCACTGTGCCATGCCATGCCATTAAACCAACCACTGTCACCACTGTTCCATGTTCCATGCCATTAAACCAGCCACTGTCCCATCAATTTTCACCATGGTGCCATGCCATTAAACCAGCCACTGTGCTATCAATTGTCACCGCTGATCCATGCCATTAAACCAGCCACTGTGCCATCCATTGTCACCGCTGTGCCAATTGTCCCCACTGTGCCCTGTAAATTGCTCTCAACCCCCCCCCCCCGGCACTTACCTTTACTGGAGTCAGGCATCCACGTCCCACGATGTCTTCTTCCGCCCTCGATGACTGACAGGCGTCTCAGCCAATCAGGTTACCGGTAGCCACAACCGGCCAACCTGATTGGCTGAGACGCCTGTCATCTTATCCAAGGGGCCTACAGTCTGTGCGCTCCGAGAATAAGCTTCCGGGACCCGAGGGCTGTACTGGGAAAGCCTATCAGAGCTGTTGGCTCTGATAGACATTTCCCTCCAGCCAACCAGCTGGCGTTATTCAGATGGCCGGACATGAGCGCGACCATCTGAATAACAGCGGCGATAATAACATAGATTTGTGCAATGCATGAATCTATTATTAGACTCAGTGGCGGTGAGAGCCAGAGGGGGCGGCGCTCCAGCGCCCTCTATGGACGAACCGCCACTGCGGCTGGGCAGAGTAACATATATTTACGTCACTTTGAAATTCCCGCCGTGCGGGCGCACGCGCCCGTCCCGCGTGCTCCGTGACCGTGCTCGCGGGACCCGCGGACCCGATGTCTGCTGGTGTCCAGCGATCAGGCCACAGAGTTGCAGAACTGGGAGATGTAGCCAAAACATATATTTCTTATGCTACCATCTAGTGCCCATAATAAAAACATCATCGTTCAGAAGAGAAAATAGCCTAAAGAACATTTGTTTTTTTTTGTTCTGTGCTTCTTTGTAACAAGAGATACAATTTAAAAATTCTAGAGAACGCTAGAGGAAATTAGCAAAAAAAAAAAAAATTGTAGCCAATTGTATATATTTCATATGTTACCATCTAGTGCAGGGATCCTCAAACTACTGCCCTCCAGCTGTGTCGGAACTACAAGTCCCATGAGGCATTGTAAAACTCTGACATTCACAGACATGACTAGGGCATGATGGGAATTGTATTTCCTGAACAGCTGGAGGGCCGTAGTTTGAGGACCCATGATCTAGTGGCTAGGGATGAGCCGATCACCCCTGGGTTTGGTTTGCATCAGAACCTGCGAACAGACCAAAAGTTTGTGTGAACTTTAGAACCCTGTTAAAGTCTATGGGACTCGAAGGTTTGAAATCTAAAGTACTAATTTTAAAGGCTAATATGCAAGTTATTGTAATAAAAAGTGTTTGGGGACCGGGTCCTGCCCCAGGGGAGTGTTTGGGGACCTGGGTCCTGCCCCAGGGGACATGTGTCAATGCAAAAAAAGTTTTAAAAAACTGCAGTTTTTTCAAGAGCATTGATTTTAATAATGCTAAAAGTGAAACAATAAAATTGAAATATTCCTTCAAATTTCGTACCTGGGGGGGGGGGGTGTATACTATGCCTGTAAAGTAGCGCTTGTTTCCCGTGCTTAGAACTGTCCCCGCACAAAATGTAATTTCTGAAGGAAAAAAGTCATTTAAAATCACTCGTGGCTATAATGAATTGTTGGATACCAGCAATACAGAGAAAAGTCATTCATAAAAAAATAATGCGTGCGGGTCCCCCCAAATTTAATTACCAGGCCCTTCGGGTCTGATATGGATATTAAGGGGAACTCTGCGTCAAATAAAAAAAAAATTAAGTGGGGTTTCCCCCCAAATATCCATTCCAGACCCTTCAGGTCTGGTATGGATTTTAAGGGGAACTCCACCCCAAATTTAAAAAAAAATGCCTCGGACCCCTACACATTTTTTTTTTTATGAATGACTTTTCTCTGTATTGCCGGGAGCCGACAATTCATTATAGCCACGAGTGATTTTATATTACTTTTTTTTCTTGAGAAATGACACTTTGTGCAGTGACAGTTATAAGCATGGGAAACAGGCGCTACTTTTCAGGCATACTATACCCCCCCCCCCAGGTACGAAATTTAAAGGAATACTTTTATTGTTTCACTTAAAGGAATTATTAACCACTTAAGGACCGCCGCATGTACATTTACGTTGGCACAATGGCACCGACAGGCACATCAACGTATATATACGTTGGTGCCTTGAGGTGGGTCGGGGGTCCGATCGGGACCCCCCGGTACATGCGGCGGTCCGCGCGGCTGTACAAGCGATCTGGGATGAGGGGGCGGCTATTCGTTTTTGTCCGCCCCCTCCGGATCGCTCTCAGCCAATGCGCACGCCCGCCCGCCCTGTCACTTCCTCCTCCTGTGTAAACACAGGAAGGAGGAAGTGAGGAGATCTCTCCCTCGGCGTTTTTTTCAACCACCGCTGAGGAGAGATCACAGTAAGTCTGCACTAACACTACACTGACACACACTACACATAGGCACATTTAACCCCCCCCCCCCCCGATCGCCCCCCCTCCCCTGTCACAGTGTCACTGAATGCAGTAATCATACATGTATGATTACTGTATTTAGTGTCATTGTGACAGGCAGTGTGACAGGCAGTTAGTGTTAGGTCCAGGGTAGCCCCCGTAACCCCCCCTAATAAAGTTTTAACCCCCTGATCACTGCCCTAGTTAACCCTTTCACCCCCTATTGCCAGCATCACTAAGCGATCATTTTTCTGATCGCTGTATTAGTGTCGCTGTTCCCGCTAGGTAGCTAATTTTTTTTTATTGCAATTTTTTTTTTACTAAAGACAAAAAAATTTGGCCTAAATGTTTGATTATTTAGTTTATTGATTTTTCTTATAACAAAAAGTAAAAAATATAGTTTATTTTTCAAAAATGTCGCTCTATTTTTGTATATAGCACAAAAAATCTAAATCGCAGAGACGATCAAATACCACCAAATGAAAGCTCTATTTGTGGGAAGAAAAGGACATTTTGTTTGGGAGCCACGTCGCACGACCGCAAAAAAATCGCAAAAATCGCCGAATCGCAAAAACCCCTTGGGTCATTTGGCAGCATATTGGTCCGGGTCTTAAGTGGTTAAAATCACTGCTGCCAAAAAAACTGCAGTTTTTAAAACTTTTTTTTTGCATTGATACATGTCTCCTGGGGCAGGATCCAGGTCCCCAAAACACTTTTTATTACAATAACTTGCATATTAGCCTTTAAAAACACTATAGATTTCAAACGTTCGAGTCCCATAGACTTTAACAGGGTTCTAAAGTTCACACGAACTTGCCGCGAACACCCCTAATAGTTTGCTGTTCTGCAAACAGGCAATGTTCGAGTCGAACATGAGTTCTACTCAAACTCGAAGCTCATCCCTACTAGTAGCCATAATATTGCATTTTACTACTGCCCATAATAAAAACAGAAGAGAAAATAGCCTAAAGGATACGGGCCAGATCCACAGATATCAGCGGATCTTTGTGCGGGCGTAGCGTATCTTCTTTACGCTACGCCGCCGCAACAAGAGAGGCATTTTTATAGCACTGATCGCTGTATAAAATGACAATGGTCCCAAAAATGTGTCAAAAGTGTCCGATGTGTCCGCCATAATGTCGCAGTACCGATAAAAATCGCTGATCGCCGCCATTAGTAGTACAAAATAAAAATTATGAATAAAAATGGCAAAAACTATCCCCTATTTTGTAGACAATATAACTTTTGCGCAAATCAATCAATAAACGCTTATTGCGATTTTTTTTACCAAAAATATGTAGAAGAATACGTATCGGCCTAAACTGAGGAAAAAATATTGGGGCAGATTCACAGAGAATTAGATTCTCGTAGAGTATCAGAAATACACTACGCCGCCGTTTTTTACCTGGCTCTACGTGGAATCCAGGTAGATTTTGTCCAGTAAAGTGTATTTAAAGCGTAGTGTATTTCTCCCGTCGCAATCCATCTGCGCGAGTAGGGGGCGTGAAGCATTTAAAATAGGCGCGTTCCCGCGGCGATCGAACTGCGCATGCTCCGTTCGCAAATTTCCCGCCGTGCATTGCGCGAAATCACGTCATTACGTCATTTTTTCTTGAGTAGCGTCGTTTACGGAGATTCCTATTCCCGAACGAGTTACGTAAAAAAAAAATTAAATTCGACGCGGGAACGACGGCCATACTTAACATGGGCTACGCACCGTTAGACCAGCAAAAAGCTGGTCTAACAGTACGTATAAAAAAATAGACGAAAGCGATTGCGAAGACCGCTCGTATCTTCGTGGATCGCCGTAAAAACTCATTTGCATATCCCGACGCATCAAAACGACGCGAACTCCTCCCAGCGGCCGCAAAAATATCGCAGCGTAGATCCGAAGGCTTACGAAGACTTAAGCCTCTCGGATCGAAGCCCGAAGCCGCCGTATCATGGTTTGAGGATTCAAACTAGTGATACGGCGCGCAAAATTTGAAATTACTCCTGTCTAACACCAGTTAGACAGGCGTAATTGCTCTGTGAATCTGGGCCATTGTTTTTTTTATATATATTTTTAGAAATGTTTATTATAGCAAAAAGTAAAAAAAAATATTGCTTTTTTTTTTCAAAATTGCCGCTTTATTTTTGTTTATAGCACAAAAAATAAAAACTCTATTTGTGGGGGGGAGGACGTCAATTTTGTGTGGGAGCCACGTCGCCCGACCACGCAATCGTCAGTTAAAGCGACACAGTGCCGAATCGCAAAAAGTGCTCTGGTCTTTGGCCAGCCAAATGGTCTGAGGCTAAAGTGGTTAATATCGATATTTTAAATGCAAAACTTCATTTTCCAAAACAACGTTGCCTACACACCATCGTTTTTCCAAAAAGCTCTAGCAAAGTGTGGTGACGTACACCACGTTCGACGGCACTCTGTTCCATTGAAACTCCGTCTCATAACTTGCTTCTGAGCATGAGCGGGTTTAAAAACGTTTTTATGACACAAAAAAATGACATTTTGAAAAACGACACAAAATTTTTTTTTTAAGACATAAAACAACGTTTTGCCCACACACCATCATTTTAAATGACGTTTTTTAAAAGTGATCGTTAGTGTTGAGCAGAATATGCCATATTCGATTACGCGATATATCTCGAATATATAGTCGAATATTCGAGATATATTCGCTAAATACGAATATTCGTGATATTTTTTGGAAATGAAATGATTGCGAAATTTCGCTATTGCGAATGCGAACGCGAATTGCGAATGCGAATTACATTTCGAGAAATGCGGAAGGAGCACTCTGATTGGCTCAGAATATTCGTGATATTTTATAATACAAAATAATTGCGAAATTTCGAGAAATGCGTAATGGAGCACTCTGATTGGCTCAGAATATTCGTGATATATTACAATACAAAATAATTGCGAATATTCGGCAAATGCGGAAGGAGCACTCTGATTGGCTCAGAATATTCGTGATATATTACAATACAAAATAATTGCGAATATTCGGCAAATGCGGAAGGAGCACTCTGATTGGCTCAGAATATTCGTGATATTTTATAATACAAAATAATTGCGAAATTTCGAGAAATGCGGAATGGAGCACTCTAATTGGCTCAGAATATTTGTGATATATTACAATACTAAATAATTGCGAATATTCGGCAAATGCGGAAGGAGCACTCTGATTGGCTCAGAATATTCGTGATATATTACAATACAAAATAATTGCGAATATTCGGCAAATGCGGAAGGAGCACTCTGATTGGCTCAGAATATTCGTGATATTTTATAATACACAATAATTGCGAAATTTCGAGAAATGCGGAAGGAGCACTCTGATTGGCTCAGAATATTCGTGATATATTACAATACAAAATAATTGCGAATATTCGGCAAATGCGGAAGGAGCACTCTGATTGGCTCAGAATATTCTTGATATTTTTTCGTAATTTCGCAAAAATGCGAATGAGAAATTGATTGCGGAATTTCGACAGTAACACTCTGAAATCGAATATATGTGTTATTTTAGCTAAAAACAATATTGCGAATTTCTCGAAAATAATCGTGCGATATCGCTATTGCTGAATAATCGCATTGCGATTTTTCGGCAATATAAAATGATCGCTGCAGCTACTCGGCCCAAGGTCTCTAATCATACCAGTAATGCTTTTAGACGTCGATGGGGATCTCTAGGATGTGATCTGTTCTAAAAAAAAATTGAAAAAATACGAATATTCTAAATAGCGAATATTCACCGTGAAATTCGGAATATATCGCGAATACTCGAATATGCCATATTCGAGCCGAATATTCGCAATACGAATATTCGTGAGCAACACTAGTGATCGTGTGTACGCGGCATTAGAGTCACAAAAATAGGTCAAAACATACCTTTCATATATAATCTCAGCATTTGTTTTTAAAAGACATAAAACCATATATATATATATATAGAGCAGTTGGTCAGAACGGCTTCCACCCCTTCTGTACCCTTTCTGTATAATTACGTCGGCCCCAAACCTATGTAGGAACCATCAGACAGTAGATATGTCTGCCACTGTTCTCTGCTCCAATGTCACGTACCTGGCGATAGAGACTGACATGCAGTGTAGATGTCTCTTACACCTCCAGCTCGGTGCCCCTGGTAAGGTAAGGTGTGTTTTCATATGCAGAACGGACTGTTTAGCAGAGGTGACAGGCTGGCAGGTCCTGGCAGGCAGACAGCCGACACTGATTATCAGCGCAGCCTCAATAGTGCCCATCAATGCAGTCTATCAGTGCCTATCAGTGTTGCCAATCAGTGCCCATCTATGCCTCCTCATCATCAGTGTCACCTATCAGTGCCCATCGATGCCTCATCAGTGCCACCTATCAGTGCCCATCAGTGCCTCCTCATCATCAGTGTCAGCTATCAGTGCCCATCAGTGCCTCATCACTAGTGCCACCTATCAGTGCCCATCAATGTCACCTATCAGAGCCGCTTACCAGTGCCCATCCATGCCTCACCATCAGTGTCACATATTAGTGCTGCCTACCAGTGCCAATCCATGAATCGTCATCAGTATCACCTATCAGTGCTACCTACCAGTGCCCATCAGTGCCTCATTATCAGTGTAATCTATCAGTGCTGCCTACCAGTGCCCATCTGTACCTTCTCATCAGTGTCACCTATCAGTGCTGCCTACCAGTGCCCATTCGTGTCTCATCACTGTCACTTATCAGCGCTCCCTATCAGTCCCACCTATCAGTGCCCATTAGTGCCACCTACCAGTGCAACCTCCTCAGTGCCTCCTCATCGGTGCCCATCAAAGACACGTATCAGTGCTCATCAATGCCCATCAGTGCCACCAATCAGTGCCTCCTCATCAGTGCCCATCAATGTCAGCTATCAGTGCTCATCAATGCTTATCAGTGATGCCTAACAGTGCCCATAAGTGCCTCCTCATCAGTATCACCTATCAGTGCTGCCTATCAGTGCCCATTAGTGCCTCCTCATCAGTATCACCTATCAGTGCCGTCTATCAATGTCCATCAGTGTCACCTATCAGTGCCGCCTATCAGTGCCTCGTCATCAGTGTCACCTATCAATGCCACCTGGCAGTGTCCATCAGTACCTCCTCATCAGTGTCACCTATCAGTGCTGCCTACCAGTGCCCATCTGTGCCTCATCATCAGTGTCACCTATCAGTGCCACGCCTATCAGTGCCTCCTCATTAGTGTTTTCTATCAGTGCCCACCAGTGCCTCATCATCAGTGTGAATTATCAGTACTGCCTAACAGTGCCCATCAGTGCCTCCTCATCAGTATCACCTATAAGTGCTGCCCATCAGTAGAGATGTCACGAACATAACATAGCGCAAATTTCCACATATGTTCGCGAACGGGCAAACCGCCATGGACTTCAATAGGCAGGCGAATTTTAAAACCCACAGGGACTCTTTCTGGCCACAATAGTGAGGGAAAAGTTATTTCAGGGGGACTAACACCTAGACTGAGGAATGCCGGAGGGGGAACCATGGCAAAACTCCCATGGAAAATTACATAGTTGACACAGAGTCGGGTTTTAATCCATAAAGGGCATAAATCACCTAACATCCCTAAATTGTTTGGAATAACGTGCTTTAAAACATCAGGTATGATGTTGTATCGATCCGGTAGTGTAAGGGTTACGCCCGCTTCACAGTGACAGACCAAACTCCCCGTTTAACGCACCGCAAACAGTCCATTTGCACAACCGCAAACTCCCCATTTACACAAGGTTGGATACCAAGCTAGCCATGTCCCGTTCCTTGTCCTCACTGACGTCATTGTCATGGCTATGCAATAGTCTGGCAGATTACCTGTCTCCATCTGTCCATTAAGTGGCCTGACCCTGTTTTGGTTACCTTCTTATTTCCTCTCCTTCCTGTATGACCCCACCCAGGCCATCCCAGGAAGTTAACTATTGCACTACAGGCCTGCAGTGCTGTTCAACAGTGTTCTTTGCTTAAGTTCCTGTCTGCAATGTGATACGATTATCTTTCTGTGTACCATTTTTGGCTCGTCCCTGACTTCTCCTGTTTGCCTGTGCCCCTGACCTTTTGTCTGTCCCTCGATTACCCCTGTCTGCCTGTTGCCCTGACCTCGGCTTACCCATCACTATCGTTGCTGCTTCCCCTCTCTCCCTGCGGAGTGTGATCTAGGGGATCCCATGGGTCGCGACCTGGATCCAGCTGCGGCGAAGGCCCCATCCTCACCACTAGAGGCTCTGGTGAACACAAAGCTGGGTCTTAGACTCCGCGCCCTGGGCGATCTTGAGTTCACGCTTCCTCTCTGATAGCAGCAGTCGGCTATAGGGGTGCACTTGTCACCTGGCCACAGATGACCTGACAGTTATTGAATGTCTCTTCCTCCACCCAGCCACGTACAACACCAAGGGTCCCTGAAAGGTGACAACAAGCCCCCTGGGACGCCTGCTGTGGTTGGTCTTCCACCTCCTCAAAGCCACCTTCCTCCTCTGACTCCTCTTCTTCAAACTCCTCTCTCTGCGTTGCCGCAGATCCAGCAATCGACGACGACAAGGCTGCTTCTGGTGGTGATGCTGACCACAACTCTTCCTCTTCATGCTCATCTACAGCCTGATACAGCACTGTTCGCAGGGCACGCTCCAGAAAAAAATGCATATGGGATGAGGTCGATGATGTTGCCTTGGGTTTGACTGACCAGGTTTGTCACCTCCGCAAAAGGACGCATGAGCCTACAGCCATTGTGCATGAGCATTCAGTAACGCAGCAAAAAAATACCCAGCCCTGCAGAGGCTGTCCTCTTTTTTTTTAAATGAAAAAAAATCTGTTCTTAACAGTTTAATCTCTGTTTTGTCCCTTATCAGGGGCCGGTGTATGGAATAGATTTTAGGAACCGGGAGATGGAAAAAGGTGCTTGGTTGGACCTCTTACTTCCAATTTGGGGCACTGCACGTACAGCTTGCAATGTACTGTGCCACCAGATATGAGTGGTGGCACTGGGCAAGTGGGCACAGTATACGCTGTGAGCCTGACACACATGCTGGCACTGGCAGGCAACTGCAATTAGATTACAACAAAAAAGCAGACTGATGTACTAGCCCTAAAAAGGGCTTTTTGGGGTGCTGTCAGGATGCTGTCCTTACAGCAGAGATCAGATGAGTCTTTCAGGACTGGCGTAGACACTGAATACACTGGCCTAGCTATCGATTTCAATATTAAATCAGCAGCAGCTACACTGTCCCTCCTCTCACTAAGACTGCAGCTTCGGAATAAATCTAAAATGGATGCTGTCCAGGAGGTGGGAGGGTCGGGGAGGGAGGGTATGCTGCTGATTGGCTGGAATGTGTCTGCTGACTGTGAGGTACAGGGTCAAAGTTTGCTCAATGATAGCGAATAGGGGGCGGTCCGAATATCGCATATGTTCGCCCGTCGCAGCGAACGCAAACAAACTATGTTCGCCGGTGAATAGTTTGGGACATCTCTACCCATCAGTGCCACCTATTAGTGCCGTCATCAATGCCACCTATACTCATCAATGCCCATCAGTGCTGCCTCATTAGCCCACATCAGTGAAGGAGAAGAAAATGACCTATTTGCAAAATTATATAACAAACTATGAAAATGTTTTTTGTTTTTTTCAAAATTTTCGGTCTTAATTTATTTAGCAAAGTATAAAAAACCCAAGTGATGATTAAATACCACAAAAATAAATTTCTATTTCTGTGGGAAAAAATTATAAAAATGTCATATGGGTAGAGTGTTGCATGACCGCGCACTTGTCATTCAAAGTGTGACAAATTGGCCTGGGCAGGAAGGGGGGGGGGGTGTGCCGGGTAGGCAAGTGGTTAAGCAGCAGACTGGGTTTTGTTCATAATTAAAGAAAATAAAAAACTTTATTGACAACAAATGCACCATATTAATCTCACCCACCATTGCTGAAAGGGAAGATCAGTTCCCTGAATGCTCAGACTGTGTCCTTGGCTTCCTTCTGCTGCACCTGCAGAGCAAATTCTTGTCCCCATCATTCTTATTACCACAAAAAATAAGTCTATCAGCGCCGGCCACTATAGATCGTTTTACATCCCAATAATATAGAAAAAGCTTGTATTACTTACAATGTAACATATAATAAATATGAATGACATCCTAGCTTGGCACCGGCAGCAGAACGTATTGCTTCTATTTCCCCCACTGAGTTTTGAAACTTTATTGCAATTATAATTTTATTTTTGTTTATATAATTTATTTTTAGGTCTTCGTAATGATGCATAATGTGTGTGGATGGGGTGAAGCTGTCAGTTCTAAATTATAGGTAACCACTTCACCTGTGGACGTCCCCGCTTAATGACAATTTTGTGCGTCATTCCTCTGCATTATTTTAACTGACAATTGCGTGGTCTGCACATTTTCTATAGGATTAGGGTCTGGAGACTGGCTAGGTCACAACACACTGTGAGGCTGATCTGTATAATCTGATCTGTGAGGCTGAGCTATATACTCTGTCTTGTGATTTTGGAGCTGTATACTCTGTTCTGTGATGCTGGGGCGGTATACTCTATCCTGTGATTCTGGGGCTGTATACTCTGTCCTGTGATGCTGGGGCTGTATACTCTGTCCTGTGATTCTGGGCTGTATACTCTATCCTGTGATTCTGGGGCTGTATACTCTATCCTGTGATTCTTTGGCTGTATACTCTATCTTGTGATTCTGGAGCTGTATACTCTGTTCTGTGATGCTGGGGCTGTATACTCTATCCTGTGATTCTGGGGCTGTATACTCTGTCCTGTGATGATGGGGCTGTATACTCTGTCCTGTGATACTGGGGCTGTATACTCTATCTTGTGATTCTGGTGCTATATACTCCGCCCTGTGATTTTGGGGCTGTATGCTTTATCCAGTGACTCTGGAGCTGTATACTCTGTCCTGTGATGCTGGGGCTGTATAATCTGTTGTGTGATGCTGAGCTGTATACTCAATCCTGTGATTCTGGGGCTGTATACTCTGTCCTGTGATTCTGGAGCTGTATACTCTGTCCTGTGATTCTGAGGCTGTATACTCTGTCCTGTGATTCTGGAGCTCTATACTCTGTCCTGTGATGCTGGGGCTGTATAATCTGTTGTGTGATGCTGAGCTGTATACTCAATCCTGTGATTCTGGGGCTGTATACTCTGTCCTGTGATTCTGGAGCTGTATACTCTGTCCTGTGATTCTGAGGCTGTATACTCTGTCCTGTGATTCTGGAGCTCTATACTCTGTCCTGTGATGCTGGGGCTGTATACTCTATCCTGTGATTCTGGAGCTCTATACTCTGTCCTGTGATGCTGGGACTGTATACTCTGTCCTGTGATTCTGAGGCTGTATACTCTGTCCTGTGATTCTGGAGCTCTATACTCTGTCCTGTGAGGCTGGGGCTATATACTCTGTCCTGTGATACTGGGGCTGTATACTCTGTTGTGTGATGCTGAGCTGTATACTCAATCCTGTGATTCTGGGGCTGTATACTCTGTCCTGTGATTCTGGAGCTGTATACTCTGTCCTGTGATTCTGGGGCTGTATACTCTGCCCTGTGATTCTGGAGCTGTATACTCTGTCCTGTGATTCTGAGGCTGTATGCTCTGCCCTGTGATTCTGGAGCTATTTACTCTGTCCTGTGATTCTGGGGCTGTATAGTCTGCCCTGTAATGCTGAGCTGTATACCCTCTCCTGTGATTCTGGGGCTGTATACTCTGTCTTGTGATTCTGGAGCTATATACTCTGTCCTGTGATTCTGGGGCTGTATACTTCTATACTTTGTACTGTGATTCTGGGGTGGTTTACTCTGTCCTGTTATGCTGAGCTGTATACTCTGTCTTGTGATTCTGGTGCTGTATACTCTGTCTTGTGATTCTGGGGCTGTATATTCTGCCCTGTGATGCTGAGCTGTATACGCTATCCTGTGTTTCTGGGGCTGTATACTCTGTCCTGTTATGCTGAGCTGTATACTCTGTTCTGTGATACTGGGGATGTAAACTCTGTGCTTTGATGCTGGGGCTGTATACGCTGCCCTGTGATTCTGGGGGTGTATACTCTGTCCTGTGATGCTGGGGCTGTATACGCTGCCCTATGATTCTGGGGCTGTATACTCTATCCTGTGATTCTGGGGCTGTATACTCTGTTCTGTGATTCTGAGCTGTAAACTCTGTCCTGTGATTCTAAACTGTATACTCCTGACACTATGGGTGGAAGCAAATGGAATACAGGGGACAGAGTGTGTGGATTCTATAAGGGGTGGGGCTTGTGAGAAGTGGGATGGGTCAAAAAGGAAGGGCAGGGTCTGCCCCCCATTCTAAAACATCCCCAAGCGACACTTGATATTATCATAATCAATGTTCCACCTACAGATTGCTGAGATTTGAGGGTCACATGGAGTCCTTGGGTCGCAGCTTGTGCACCAGGGGGACAGACATTTGTACATAGGAAATTGGGCATACATGCATTACATTTTTATGCAATTGATGATTTGATGCAAAACATGACATTACTTTTTAAGATTTGGCATTATATAAACTTCATATTGATCACATTTATAAGAAAAATTGATCAGCTTTATATTTTATATGTCTATCTGAAATAAAATAAAATAAAGTTATCAAAAATTTGTTTCACTTTAAGGCTTATAGGTTTTCCCCTTTGGCTGCAATAAAATCAAAATCCCCCCCCCCCCCCCCGATTATTCCGGCCCACCTTATGCTAAACAAAGACCATCTAAGGACATTGCCTGCATTATTTTGTACCCACCAATGTGGTGAATTTAAAGCCCCCCCCCCCCCCGTCTGTTCTCAATGAGGTTTGTGTAAGTCTAAGCTGCATATTTCATTTTTCAACTTCAAAATACATTTCTTTAAATCAATTTTTTTTCTCCCTAAATCTCATCATTTTATATACATGTATATGAAAAATAATCAGCTGTTTGGTCAGAAGGGCCGGACTTGGGGATGATCAAAGGCCCGGCATACCACGGCACGACTAAAGCAAATTCCCAGACAAGAGAGGGGTTTTGGCGAAATCAAGGAATGTGGGCTCCGTGTAACAATGGAAGGAAAGGCTGTAATTAAGCGGAGTGGAAGCATAAAAGGGAAAAAAGATAATTTGGCCAAACCGCAGAAGTGTGGATTTCAGATTCGCCCTCGGTTTTGGCCAAATTGTCTTATTATGCTTTTTTAGGCTGTTTTATACAAGATGAGATTCTCTCGCATTGGAAGCGGGAGGCTGTTTGAAATGCAGATTTTCTTCTTACGGCTTAAATGGCAGTGATGGAATTAAGGTGAATGTGATACTTTTAGAGAATTACCATAATGCTGTCATTTACCATCAAATCCTGCTTTATGAGTATGCGGAGTTAGCTGAGTCCAAGCGAGCAAACATCCTATTTGAATTTAGGTTGGGTTATCCTTAAAGGATCTCGTGGTGGCCGCAAAGACAAGAAAAAAAAATATATTTTACAGAAATGAGAGATTATAAACTGGCACATCACATGATATCACAACGGTAAAATAAGCCACTGGGAACAAACATATCCGGTCCTACTGTGCGTTAAAGTAATACTCCAGTTATTTATTTTTTTTCTCTACCAGGAATTGCTGTCTGTTGGGAGATTCACCCTTAAGCCTCGTACACACGCTCGGTTTTGCCGAGTCCACCGAGCATGTGTAAGAGGCTTTCAGGTTTCTTGACAAGAAAACTGCCCAGAATCTCGCGAGAAAAATAGAGAACCTGCTCTCTATTTTCTCGTCGTGATTCTCGTCAGGTCTCTTGCAGAGAAACCCGAGAGTTTGTATACTTACCTGGTCGCCGTGGAAACCCACGCATGCTCGAAATGACTTTGACGCATGCGCGGTAGCTTCCTAGGCATAGGTAGGGTGCAGAAAGATGGTGAAATGATTATTCTAATAACATCCATTGCTCAAGCCCTGAGGAAGAGGAAGCCTTTCCCTTGAAACGAGTTGGATGAATTTGATGCTCTTAACTAAAAACATTTCAAAGAGACCTCAAAGTGATATGAACTTTTAAACTAGGTGCTGCTTAATAACTACCGTGAAGAGAACCAACAGCACTGGAGCATGTAGAGGGTAAACAAGCACTGGACCTTTTTTTTTTAATATTACAGAAGGAAGGACTGAAAATTTGAAACAAATTTTTATAAAGAACTTGAAGTTCTAGGTAAATTCACCCATTCTCCAAACCAAGACAGAAGTGCCCAGCCAGCAGTTCATGGTACTGTTAGGATTTGACAGTTGACATTTGAAAGTTCCCCCATTCTCCAAAACAAGAGAGAACTACAGTTCATAGTGCTACTAGAATCTGACAGTCTTATGGCCCATACACACGATCCGAATATCGGACGAAAACGATCGTCCGATGATGGATCGTGCGATTTTCGGATCGTGTGTACACTACTTTCGAGAGCCGATCACGACCGTTCATCCGATATTTTTCGATCGGACATGCGCGAAAATTTTCCTCGTACAATGTCAGATCGTACGATTTTCGTTTAGTCAGTACAGCCGTCGTCATACAATACATTACAACACGTGACATCACTTCCGATCTTTTTTTTCTGACGTACGAGAATTTTCGTGAGTTTAATAACCTATTTTATTTTACTTGCGATTATTAAGCGAAAAAAGTCGTACGATCCATCGGCCGATTTTCGGATCGTGTGTATGGGCCATTACTCAAACCCTAACATAAGTCTTCCATTGCATCCTATTATTGTTCTAATATCATACACTGCTCAAGCCCTGAGAAAGGGGTAGCCTTTCCTTCGTAACGAGTTGGATGCATTTGATGCGCTTAATCAAAACCATTTAAAAAATACCTCTAAGTTATATGAACTTTTGAATTAGGTGCTCCTTAATACATACAATTAAGGGAACCAATGACACTGGACTGAGGAGGAAGCCGAGACAGCAGTGAAACATGTAGAGGGTTAGAAAATACTGGACATATAGAAGGAAGGACTGAAAAGTACAAAAGAAAATAAGAACTTGAAGTTCTAGGTAAATTCCCCCATTCTCCAAACCAAGAGAGAACTAACTTATAACAGTTCATAGTGCTACTAGGATCTGACAGTCTTTATCAAACCCCAACATAAGTCTTCCATTGTTCAAAGAATGAGATTGCGCTAAAAAATTATAGGTGTAAACTGATAAATGCTCATTAAACAAAATCATAAGTGAAATAAAGTTCATAGGTGAATCACAAAGTAGATAAGTCCATCAACATAGTGAAAATGGACGGTTTTCATCGGACAAACCGATCGTGTGTGGACCACATCATTTTTTTTTCCATCGGTGAAAAAAAATAGAACATGTTTAAAAATTTTCCTATGGATAAAAAAATGATAGAAAAATCCGATTGTCTGTGTGGAACTCCATCGGACAAAAATCCACGCATGCTCAGAATCAAGTCGACGCATGCTCGGAAGCATTGAACTTCATTTTTTTCGGCTCATCGTAGTGTTGTACGTCACCGCATTTTGTCACGATCGGATTTTCAACTGATGGTGTGTAGGCACGACTGATGAAAGTCAGCTTCATCGGATATCTGACGAAAAAGTCCATCGGCTCAGATTCCATCAGATATCCTACCGTGTGTACAGGGCTTAGGTCTTATTTTTGGGGTAGGTCTTATTTTTGGAGAAACACGGTAGGATCTGACAGTCTTTATCAAACCCTAACATAAGTCTTCCATTGCATCCTATCATTGGTCTAATAGCATCCACTGCTCAAGCCCAGAGGAAGGGGTAACCTTTCTCTTAAAACAAGTTGGATGTATTTGAAATTCTTAACCAAAAACATTTTAAATAAGACCTTTCAAGTGATATGAAGTTTTAAACTAGGCACTCCTCAAACCCCAAAGAGAACCAACCGCACTGGACTGAGAAGGAAGCCGGGACAGCGCTGGAGAGGGTACCATATTTGCCGGCGTATAAAACAACTGGGCGTATAAGGCGACCCCCTAATTTTCCAGCTAAAATTTTGGTTTTGGGATATACTCACCGTTCAAGACGACCCCCTTCCTACTAGTCTGTCTGGAAGCTGAGGGGTAGCCAGAACAACTGCTGACAGGAAAAAACGCTGACAGGAACAGGCTTTATTCAGCCTTTTCAAATCTCACTGTGCCCATGACATGCCTCACTGTGCCCATTACATGCCTCACTGTGCCCATTACATGCCTCACTGTGCCATCAACATGCCTCACTGTGCCATCAACATGCCTCACTCTGCCATCCCATGCCTCACTCTACCACCCCATGCCTCACTCTACCATCCCATGCCTCACTCTGCCATCCCATGCCTCACTCTGCCATCCCATGCCTCACTCTGCCATCAACATGCCTCACTCTGCCATCAACATGCCTCACTCTGCCATCAACATGCCTCATTGTGCCATCAACATGCCTCACTCTGCCATCCCATGCCTCACTGTGCCATCCAGTGGTGTATTTAGGTTTTGTGCTGCCCTAGGCCAGACTCGTGCACCCCTAATTTAAATATGACCCACCCCCTTCCTGTCAAGGCCACACCCCTTTCTGTTTAAGACCCACCCTGACATTTTCTAGTGGGGACACTAGTTCTCAATGCCTGGGTGGGGGGAACGGATTCCCTTAATTTGCATAGATTTCCTATCACTTCCTGTTTAGCTATGGGGCAGAAAGTGAAGGGAAATCTCTGCAATGGGACAGGGATGGTAAAAAAAAAAATAAACTGACAGGGGCTATAACCCTCCCTTACTCTATCCAAAATGAAAGAAAAAAAGTGTATAGGTCTACTTTACGCACAAATTTCTGATAATTTTATGGAGAGGACTAAGAATATATAACCATGCCAATGATACAGCAGCATACATATAGCACATGAGGAAGGTTTGTGGTCCAGGATGATAGGACAGTCAAAATTAGAAACAGCTTGCATTACACCAACAGTGTAGCACAAGCCAGCGGTGACACTTTCCGTGCTGCCCCCCCGCAAAGTGCTGCCCTATGCCTGGGCCTAGGCCAGGATACAGCGTTGCTGCCACCCTATGCCTCACTGTGCCGTCAAAATGCCTCACTGTGCCAAACCTTTAGTCCTGTATTGCGGGCATCCATTATTCAAAAGCTGCGCCTCCTCCTCATGCTGTTCCGTGATAGGTGCCTGTGTTCCGCCTATCACGGAGGTCCTCTCGTCCGAAGCCGAGGATGAGAAGACATCCGTGATAGGTGGAACACCGAACAGAAGCTCTGCTGGGAAACCAAGTGTTCCGCCTATCACGGAACACCACAAGGAGGAGGTGCGGCTTTTCAATAACAGATGCCCGAGGTCTGGTACCGGCGTATAAGACGACCCCCGGGTTTTGAGGCAAGTTTTTAAGCCCAAAAGGGTGTCTTATATGCCGGAAAATACGGTAAGTACACTTTGGGCAATTTTTTTAATACAGAAGGAAGGACTAAAAAGTAAAAAAAAAAAAAAGAACTTGAAGTTCTTCTTTAATTCACCGTTCTTCATTCCAAGACAGTAGTTCATTCATTTTCATTAACCAAACCTCCGCCCTCTTCCATTCTCACTTTCTAGCCATGTTTATTGAAGAATATTCTCAAACTCCTTTTTGTCCTCCAACTTCCAGTATTTACAAATGAATTAGAAACACTTCTGTGGTTCTTGGCTTGGCGTCCTCCTCCTTATTACTTTTGTGTTGTATTAATTGTTCAATTTGTCGAGAAGTGATTTACTGTTTGGCTTCTCTACGCTCCTTGAAGGTTCTTACCGCTCCACCGGAAAGCCTGAAGTTTAACACATGGCGCATGCCGCCTAAAAAAAAAAAAAAAGAGAAAAAGTCAGATGGGACTTTATGTAATTCTTTTACGCTGATTTTACACAGCGTCAAACCTTCTTCATAAAACACGCTGGTATTTCTGTTTGCCCCCCCCCCAACAAAAAAAAAGGTGTTTCTGCGTTCCTCATATCTGGAATACGACACTTACTGTTCTGGGTTTTCGGTTTATGGGAAAAAGTTGACTAGTATTATTGAAATACCGAAGCTGTAAAAAACGGTAACAAACAAACTACTCAGTATTAAGTAGGGGGGCTATTGCTGGGCGCTACTTTGTTTAGTTTGAGATTGTTTTAAATGTAATTAGAATCTTTAGAATATCACACCGCAGAAGTGAAACTCTGAGTTTACGGGAAGAAAGAAAAATACCGTTCCACTCTGTTAAGTTGCAAGGATTCTGACCAAACGTACAGTATTGTACTCTTCTATTTACAGGACTTGTGCCCTGCAGGTCCAGTTTAGGCCAGCCTTTTTCAACCCTTTAAACATGGAGGGACCCTTTAACCACTTAAGCCCCACACCTTTAGGCAGCTAAAGGACCTGACCCCTTTTGCGATTCGGCACTGCGTCGCTTTAACTGACATTTGCGCGGTCTTGCGACTTGGCTCCCAAACAAAACTGACGTCATTCTCTTCCCACAAATAGAGATTTCTTTTGGTGGTATTTCATCACCTCTGCGGTTTTTATTTTTTGCCCTATGAACAAAAATAGAGCGACACTTTTGAAAAAAATGCAATAATTTTTCCTTTTTGCTATAATAAATATCCCCAAAAATATTTTAAAAAAACATCAGTGAGAAGAATGTTCCTTACATTGGTGATCAGTGGGAAGAATGTTCCTTACATTGGTGATCAGTGGGAAGAATGTTCCTTACATTGGTGATCAGTGGGAAGAATGTCCCTTACATTGGTGATCAGTGAGAAGAATGCTCCTTACATTGGTGATCAGAGAGAAGAATGTCCCTTACATTGGTGATCAGTGGGAAGAATGTCCCTTACATTGGTGATCAGTGAGAAGAATGTCCCTTACATTGGTGATCAGTGAGAAGAATGTTCCTTACATTGGTGATCAGTGGGAAGAATGTCCCTTACATTGGTGATCAGTGGGAAGAATGCTCCTTACATTGGTGATCAGAGAGAAGAATGTCCCTTACATTGGTGATCAGTGGGAAGAATGTCCCTTACATTGGTGATCAGTGAGAAGAATGTCCCTTACATTGGTGATCAGTGAGAAGAATGTTCCTTACATTGGTGATCAGTGGGAAGAATGTCCCTTACATTGGTGGTCAGTGAGAAGAATGTCCCTTACATTGGTGGTCAGTGAGAAGAATGTTCCTTACATTCGTGATCAGTGAGAAGAATGTCCCTTACATTGGTGATCAGTGAGAAGAATGTTCCTTACATTGGTGATCAGTGAGAAGAATGTCCCTTACATTGGTGATCAGTGAGAAGAATGTTCCTTACATTGGTGATCAGTGGGAAGAATATTCCTTACATTGGTGATCAGTGGGAAGAATGTTCCTTACATTGGTGATCAGTGAGAAGAATGTCCCTTACATTGGTGATCAGTGGGAAGAATGTCCCTTACATTGGTGATCAGTAAGAAGAATGTCCCTTACATTGGTGATCAGAGAGAAGAATGTTCCTTACATTGGTGATCAGTGGGAAGAATGTTCCTTACATTGGTGATCAGTGAGAAGAATGTTCCTTACATTGGTGATCAGTGGGAAGAATGTTCCTTACATTGGTGATCAGTGAGAAGAATGTTCCTTACATTAGTGATCAGTGAGAAGAATGTTCCTTACATTGGTGATCAGTGAGAAGAATGTTCCTTACATTAGTGATCAGTGAGAAGAATGTTCCTTACATTGGTGATCAGTGAGAAGAATGTTCCTTACATTAGTGATCAGTGAGAAGAATGTTCCTTACATTGGTGATCAGTGAGAAGAATGCCCCTTACATTGGTGATCAGTGAGAAGAATGTCCCTTACATTGGTGATCAGTGAGAAGAATGTCCCTTACATTGGTGATCAGTGGGAAGAATGTCCCTTACATTGGTGATCAGTGAGAAGAATGTTCCTTACATTGGTGATCAGTGAGAAGAATGTTCCTTACATTGGTGATCAGTGAGAAGAATGTCCCTTACATTGGTGATCAGTGGGAAGAATGTCCCTTACATTGGTGATCAGTGGGAAGAATGTTCCTTACATTGGTGATCAGTGGGAAGAATGTCCCTTACATTGGTGATCAGTGAGAAGAATGTCCCTTACATTGGTGATCAGTGAGAAGAATGTCCCTTACATTGGTGATCAGTGAGAAGAATGTCCCTTACATTGGTGATCAGTGAGAAGAATGTCCCTTACATTGGTGATCAGTGGGAAGAATGTCCCTTACATTGGTGATCAGTGAGAAGAATGTTCCTTACATTGGTGATCAGTGAGAATAATGTCCCTTACATTGGTGATCAGTGGGAAGAATGTCCCTTACATTGGTGATCAGTGAGAAGAATGTCCCTTACATTGGTGATCAGTGGGAAGAATGTCCCTTACATTGGTGATCAGTGAGAAGAATGTTCCTTACATTGGTGATCAGTGAGAATAATGTCGCTTACATTGGTGATCAGTGGGAAGGAAAATCTGAAACATCTGCCGAGCATTCTAGGCTTCCTCTACTCTACCTAAGGAAAACATTTGTATTTCTCTATGTGTTGCTTTTGGAGAGTTCCCCTCATTTCTTGTTTGGCAAAAGGTTGCCAGCCCTACAGGAAGAGGAAATATCTTGTATGGGGCCCTGGATAGCAGTAAAAAACAGATGGGGGCCCATTGTATATAAAACCAAGAAAAATGTTGGGGCTGGACATACATGTGTTATAATATTAGGGTGCAAAGTACGGAAAGATACGGGGCAAATGTTTTATGTAAGCGTGAAGAAGTGCTGTAAGTGAAGAATGATTTCAGAAATACAGTAGAAGTGGTAATATTTTTTTTTTTTTTATCCATTACCAAAATGGAAAGTAATTTAGTAATTTAGTGTGACAGCCCTTTGCAATCAATTCTTATAGGTAGACTTGCCAGGGCCGCCATCAGGGGGGTACAGGCAGTATACCTGTAAGGGGCCCGGAGGTCCCCAGGGGCCCAGACGGCAACCCCCCTTTTTTTTGTTAGTATATATATATATATATATATTTATATATATATATATAAGTTATATATATATATAAGTTATTTATTTTATTAAAGGGCCCAGAGGTCCCACGTTCCTGGATGGCAACCCCCGCTTTTTTTTCATAATTTTTTTATATATAAAATATAAATGGCGCTCCTTTCAATGACTTTTATTTGTATTGCCGGGACCAGACAATTCCTATACCCGCGAGTAGTTTTAAATAACTTTTTTTTCTTTAGAAATATCATTTTGTGCAGGGACAGTTATAAACACGGGAACCATGCGCTACTTTACAGGCATACTATAGACATCCTCCAGGTACAAAATTTAAAGGAATATTGCACTTTTATTGTTTCACTTTAAGCATTATTAAAATCAAAGACTTTTCTTTAAAAAATTTCATATATATTTGAACATATATATATAGATATTTTTTTTCTTTTTTTATTAAAGGGCCAGGAGGTCCCAGGGCCCTTAATATATATTTTCATTTTTTTTCCCGGAGGTCCCCAGGGCCCCAGATGGCTACCCTCCCCCCATTTTTTTTATATATTTTTTTATATAATTTTTTTATATATTTTTTTATTTCTTTTTTGTAAGGGCCCAGAGGTCTCCAAGGCAACCCGCCCTCCTTTTTTTTTTCGTCAGCACCCAAAGCCCCCCCAATTCAATTTGCGATGGCAGCACCCCCCCGCGCTTCTCAATTCGAGGCAGCGCCCCGCTTCTCAATTTGAGGCGGAAGCACCCCCTGCTCCAGGAGGCCCATGCCTGAAAATGTGTAAGGGGCCCCATGATTCCTGATGGCGGCCCTGAGACTTGCACACAGTTTTTGAAGGAACTCGGCAGGCAGGTTATTGCAAACATCTTGTAAGCACAGATCTTCTGTGGATGTCGGCTGTCTCAAATCCTTCTATCTCTTCATGTCATCCCAGACAGTCTCCATGATGGTGAGATTGGGGCTCTGTGGGGGCCAAACCATCACTTCCAGGGTTCCTTGTTCTTCTTTATGATGAAAATAGTTCTTAACCACTTCCATACCGCATAACATCAAATGACGTCCTGGGCTTTCAGTGAAGATATCTGAATGATGGGTGCAGCTGCAGGCACCATTTAGTTTTATTTATATTTTCAGCCGGCGATTCCCTTTAACGTAAAAACAATCATAGCTGGTGTTCAGCCACTTGATCGTTCTTACGGGCGACGGTGATTCAACCGGCTCGCCCATGCGATCGGTGAGCTGGAGAAGGAATCCGCCAGCGCTGGAAGTTAGTCATAGAGAAAACCGAGGGCCAGATGGTTCCTGGCAGTCTCTTTGACTCTCGGAGTGAGGTTATGACGTCACGTCCAGGACGGCGAAAGTAAACAATGTTGGGGACTCCGCTGGAAAGCCTGAGACCGTTTATTTATTTAATTTTTAATCCCAGTCTTACCTGCCTGGAGGAGAGATGCGGGGGTCTTTAGACCCTACATCTCTTCACAAAGAGGACCTGTCACGCACTTTTCCTATTACAAGTGTTAAAAAATAACTTTTTTAAAGGGAAAATGTAAAAAGAAAAAATGTAAATAATAGAAACAATAAAAAATAAAATAAAATTTAAGTGCCCCCATCCCAGCATGCTCACATACAGAAGTAAACGCATACGTAGGTCGCGTCCGCATAAGTACACGATGTTCAAACCAGAGCAAGAGCAATAATTCTAGCAGTAGACCTCCTCTGTAACTCTAAACAGGTAACCTGTAAACAAATGACCATTTAGCAGAAGGGAGTTTAATAAGACACATGGCCACTCATTCAAATAAGAAGAAAAGAGGTTTAACCTTAAACTGCATAGAGTGTAATTTACTGTAAGAGCAGAAAGGATGTGGAATTCCCTTCCACAGGTGGTGGTCTCAGCGGGGGCATCAATGGTTTCAAGAGATAAGCACCTGAATGACCACAACATACAGGGATATACAATGTAATACTGACATATAATCACACACATAGGTTGCATTTGATGTACTTGTGTCTTTTTTCTTTTTTTTTTCATTTATTTGTTTATTAATTTAGATTTACGTGTAATGGGTCCAGAAAGCAATGGTGTGTTTGTCCCGGGGGAATCAGCGGTTTTCTTTCTTCCATGGGCTGGTATACGCTTGGAATACATTTTTGCAATTATTCTGGGTCTCTAAGCCCTTGTGTTGGTTGAACGTGGTATTAAGGTGATTTTCTGTCCTTTGAAAGACTACCTATCCTGCAGGAAATTCTTGTCATAGGAAACCTGCTGATCAGATTGAGCTTGTTGCTTTTGTGGGCAGTTTGTAGGCTGACGATCTTTACAGCTCTGATCTGTCCGCCATACAGCAGTCTGTCTTAGTGGTTGCTGCAGGAGAAAGATGGAGGGGATCGTTTTCTCTACATGCTGCCGCCCCTGCTGCCCCACCTATCTAGTTTCTTTTTGCTGCCCTACCAGGCCCCCTCCAGGCATCTATGCTCTCTCCCACCCTGTTCTTTCCCTGGGCTCCTGTGCTCTCTCCCGTTTCCCTGCTTTCTCCAGGTTCCTGTGCTCTCTCCCACCCCGTGCTTTCTCCGGGCTCCTGTGCTATCTCCCGCCCCGTTCTTTCCCTGGGCTCCTGTGCTCTCTCCCGTTTCCCTGCTTTCTCCGGGTTCCTGTGCTCTCTCCCACCCCGTGCTTTCTCCGGGCTCCTGTGCTATCTCCCGCCCCGTTCTTTCTCTGGGCTCCTGTGCTCTCTCCCATATGTGTTTTCTCTGAGCTTCTGTACTCTTTCCCGCCCCGTGCTTTCCCTGGACTCCTGTGCTCTTTCCCATCCCCCTGCTTCCTTCAGGCTCCTGTACTCTCTCCCTTCCTCCTGCTTTTTCTGGGCTCCTGTGCTACCTCCCGCCCATGCTTTCTCTGGGCTCCTGTGCTATCTCCCATCCCTCTGCTTCCTTCAGGCTCCTGTGCTTTCTCCCACCCCATGCTTTCTCCAAGCTCCTGTTCTCTCTCCTGCTCCCTGCTTTCTCTGGGCTCCTGCTCTCTCCCCCACCCCCTGCTTTCTCTGGGCTCCTATGCTCTCTCCTGCTCCTGTGCTTTCTCTGGGCTCCTGTGTTCTCTCCTGCCCCCATGCTTCCCCATCTCTTCCGTTTCCCTGCTTTCTCTGGGCTCCTGTCTCCTACCTCAAGCTTTCCCTGGGCTCCTGTGCTATCATCCGCCCGTTCTTTCTCCGGGCTCCTGTGCTCTCTCGCATCCGTGTTTTCTCTGAGCTCCTGTACTTGTTTCCGCCCCCATACTTTTCCTGGACTCCTGTGCTCTCTCCCGTCCCCCTGCTTCCTTCAGGCTCCTGTGCTCTCTCACTTCCCCCTGCTTTTTCTGGGCTGCTGTGCTACCTCCCGCCCGTGCTTTCTCTGGGCTCCTGTGCTATCTCCTATTCCTCTGCTTCCTCCAGGCTCCTGTGCTCTCTCCCACCCCGTGCTTTCTCTGGGCTCCTGTTCTCTTTCCTGCTCCCTGCTTTCTCTGGGCTCCTGCTCTCTCCCCTACCCCCTGCTCTCTCTGGGCTCCTATGCTCTCTTCCGCTCCTGTTCTTTTTTCTGGGCTTCTGTGATCTCTCCTGCCCTATGCTTTCTCTGAGTGGCTGTGCTTTGTACTGACTCCCCTAACACTACCAGTTTCCTCCCTCCCCTATCCCACTGGTGATGCTGTCACGATGGAGAGTGGTGAAGGGGCCAGTAAATGTGTAAATTTACCACTTCCTTTTCTGAATGAACAGAATCAGTGCTCCGTACTGAATATTGACCCTGTTCATTCATAACTGAGGCATAGTAAACTGTGTTTACTATGCTTTTTAAATTATGAATGGGCAGGAAGCTCTGTACAGAGATATTTATGTCCATTCATTCTGTGCAGCTAAGGCTGCAAAGATGGAGATTGAGGGCTGTGTCGTAAAAGTGAAACTTTAGAGGTTCCGTTTAGACCCTTGATATTGTGACAGAACCCACTGTCACTGTGTGTTTTGGAAGGGACTGTGGGCTGGCCTCTTACCCACAGATTATGGCCCAGAAGAGACTGGAGACCTGGGGACAAGCTGGCATTGAGATAATGTAATGTAATGCTACATCCCTTCTTGCCCACCACCCCCCCTTCTTGCTGCTGTGTCTAATTGTGTTGGTAAATGGCACATATACAATGGTCTGGACTGGAGACGTCTCTACTGCAGGGGATGTGTATTGATAGGCTGCCTGCTTATCATAATCCCTTAGGGCCAGATTCTTGTAGATCCTGCGGCGGCATAAGCTATTTACACTACGCCGCCACAACTTACAGGAGCAAGTGCTGTATTCTCCAAGCACTTGCTCCGTAATTAATTTAAAGGCCTCGTAATTCAAAGGGGGCGGCTTGTATTTAAATTAGGCGCACCTCCGTGCCGAACGAACTGCGCATGCACCGGCCTTAAACGTAGGCCACTGCGCATGCTCCATAGTACGCCGCAAATACATTGATTACGACGGCAACGTAATTAAGGTACAGGCCTATTTGTGAACGAGTTATGTAAACGACGGAAAAACACGACGCTGTCCCGAGTCCATCCTTAACATGGCACACGGCGGACTGACGCAAGGTTACCCCTCATATAGGAGGTGTAACCTTACGCTTACGGAAACGACGTAAACTACGGCAAAGAGGCGCAAAAACGTTTGGGAATCCGCGTATCAGCCTCATTTGCATATTCAACGCTGAAATCGACGGGAACGCCACCTAGCGGCCAGCGTAGAATTACATCTAAGATCCGATGGTGTAAGAGACTTACGCCAGTCGGATCTACGCCGTATCTATGCATAAATGATTCTAGGAATCAGACGCATAGATACCCGGGGAAAAAAAACAGAGATACGATGATGTATCTGAAGATACACCGTCGTATCTCTTATGAGATTCTGGCCCTTAATGTTTATCTGTTTCAATGTACAAGTGTTCCGTTCCCATTGGTTCTTTCTTGTCCCCTACCCCCTCCCCTCTATGACAAGGCTAAGGGGAGTGTCCCTAACTGTGTGTAAAAGTGAATGTCTTTTATTTAACCACTAGAGGTCCGCGCTATTGACAGAATACGTCAACAGCGCGAACCTGAGGCGCCGGGGTCACGTCTTTGGACGTGATGTATTTGTAATTCACCCTGTGGCGCGCGGCGGGGAAAAACAGTCCCGATGCATCACCGAGGATTCGATGCGTGTACCCGGCGGCCGCGATGTCAGTCAGGTACACGCGATCGGCGGTGACAAAGCAGGGACGTGGAGCTGTGTGTGTGAACACACAGCTCCACGTCCTGTCAGGGAAGGGAGACAGATGCTGTTTCCCTTGTACATAGGGACACAGCATCGGTCACCTCCCCCAGTCACCCCCCTCCCCCCACACAGTTAGAACACACCCAGGATATACATTTAACCCCTTCCTCACCCCCTAGTGTTAACCCCTTCAATGCCAGTCACATTTATACAGTAATTAGTGCATATTTATAGCACTGGTCGCTGTATAAATGTGAATGGTGCCAAAAATGTGTCAAAAGTGTCCGATGTGTCCGCCGCAATATCGCAGTCCCAATAAAAATCGCAGATCGCCGCCATTACTAGTAAAAAAAATTTTTTTTAAAAAAAATCATAATTCTGTCCCCTATTTTGTCGACGCTATAACTTTTGCGCAAAGCAGTCACTTATTGTGATTTTTTTTTATTTTTTTTTACAAAAATACGTAGAAGAATACGTATCGGCCTTAACTGAGAAAAGAAAAAAATATATATTTTTTTAAATTGGGATATTTATTATAGCAACAAGTAAAAAATATATATATATTTTTAAATTGTCGCTCTCTTTTTGTTTATAACGCAAAAAATAAAAACTGCACGGGCGATCAAATACCACCAAAAGAAAGCTCTATTTGTGGGAAAAAAAAGGACGCCAATTTTGTTTGGGAGCCACGTCGCACGATTGCGCAATTGTCAGTTAAAGCGACGCAGTGCCGGAAGCTGAAATTTCGCCTGGGCACGAAGGGGGTTTATGTGCCCAGTAAGCAAGTGGTTAATAAACAGTTTATGCTCTGCATGTTTAACCCTCAACACCTGTGTGGCTTGTCTTGTGATTGAGGGGCTGGTTATGGAGAATCTGCAGGCTGTGGGTGCGTTTGGAGAACAGGAGACACAGGTCTAGCGGATGTGCCCACCTGGGTTATTCAAGATCCGTCACAGATATTTCATCAAGGGTCCCCCCCAACAGGGCTCCTAAATAAACTAAAATAATAATATACAAAAAAAATGTAATTGTAAAAAAAAAAAAACGACTGGCATCAGTGGCAGAACTACCAGGGTCAAAAAGGTCGCACTTGCAACACCATGCTCAGAGGGGTCAGAGAGGCCCTGAGGATTCTGGTTACGCCTCTGCATTATGGTAAAAAAAAAAAACTTCTGCCTTTTAGAACCACTTTATCGCGCATCCATCATATAAGCAAACACATATGTCCAATACTTTCTGCCCCGAACCCTCTCTTAATTTCTGACCTTGCAGAGTCACGAGCCCACGATCCAACCTCAAACCTCCAAAACATTTCTTTTTTGCAGGCGACGATAGAATGAGCAAGACGGATGACTTGTGGAAGTCTCGACCTTCACATTTTGAACCAAACCAATGGAAAAAAGTGTGCGCTGAGCTGTATTGGCCGAATGCAGCTGCCTGGTTAATGTTAACTGCTTAAAATTGGATTACACTGGAAACGAGAAGACATTACCGCCAACCTGGACTATTTCTCCAGCGTCCACCACCCCCCTCCTCCTTTTTTTTGTACTGTCGTGCGTTTAATGGCACGCTTAATATGTTTTCCAGACGCCGCGATCTTCCGAGATCTCAAAGACTGATAACTATATGGACAGTTTGAGCCAAAGTAGTTTGGCCAACGAGCAGTCTTTTTTTTCTTGGTCTTATCAGAGGTTTGCTCTGTTGAGTTGATCACTGACATCCATCATGGTTCCTGCCAAATGATGTGTGATACAAGCAACTCAACTATAATCTGGGGAGAGCTGGGGGGGGGCGATATTTTATGTTTAATGTCTATTATAGAGTAAATATTATTAGGTACAGCGTCACCGCGGGGATATATCAAATTTGATGTATTTTAAGGTAACAGATTTGGTGATTATGATAATATTCTACAGACCTTACACCATCAGAAACGAGAGAGATATTATTATTTTAGATATTTATCAATATTACAATTGAATAGCTTGTGTGGGCAAAGCAACGTTGCTTTGAAAAATCCCACCGTGCGGGCATGCACCCACCGCGAGCAACGTGACCGCAGACTCGATGTTCGCCAGTCTCCCTCCAATTACCGCTCCTGCGCATTCGGGTAACCCACAAGTCTCTTGGTCGGTAATCCAGCCACCCTGCACTTACGTCATCTGGGTTCTGGGAGGAGGATCTGTGTGAGAATAGCGAATATTCATTCGCTATTCTCACACAACTGGGTGGGCTCAGGCTCACCTCTGGCTCTAATTACGTGCTTAAAAAAAAAAACAGTCTATAGGTTCATGTCTGGGGACCATGAAGCAGCGTTCAGAACCGATACGGTTAGACTGGAACACTCTATACGTTCACGACTGGGGACCATGAAGTATCTTGCAGAACAGATATGGCTAGACTGGAACACTCTATACTTTCTCGACTGGGGACCATGAAGTATCTTGCAGAACAGATATGGCAAGACTGGAACACTCTATGCGTTCATGGCTGGGGACCATGAAGTATGTTGCAGAACAGATATGGGTAGACTGGAACAGTCTATAGGTTTACGGCTGGGGACCATGAAGTATCTTGCAGAACAGATATGGCTAGACTGGAAAAGTCTATAGGTTTACGGCTGGGGACCACAATGAAGTTTCTTGTAGAACAGATATGGGTAGACTGGAACGGTCTATACGTTCATGGCTGGGGACCATGAAGCAGCTTTCAGAACCAATACGGTTAGACTGGAACACTCTATACGTTCACGGCTGGGGTCCATGAAGTATCTTGCAGAACAGAAATGGCTAGACTGGAACAGTCTATAGGTTTATGGCTGGAGACCATGAAGTATGTTGCAGAACAGATATGGCTAGACTGGAACAGTCTATAGGTTTACGGGTGGGGACCATGAAGTTTCTTGCAGAACAGATATGGGTAGACTGGAACGGTTTATACTTCATGGCTGGGGACCATGAAGTATCTTGCAGAACAGATATGGCTAGACTGGAAAAGTCTATAGGTTTACGGCTGGGGACCACCATGGACCACCATGAAGTTTCTTGCGAAACAGATATGGGTAGACTGGAACGGTCTCTAAGTTCATGGCTGGGGACCATGAAGCAGCTTTCAGAACCGATACGGTTAGACAGGAACACTCTATATGTTCACGGCGGGGTCCATGAAGTATCTTGCAGAACAGACATGTCTAGACTGGAACAGTCTATACATTCATGGCTGGGAGACCATGAAGCAGCTTTCAGAACCGATACGGTTAGACAGGAACTATAGGTTTATGGCTGGGGTCCATGAAATATCTTGCAGAACAGATATGGCTAGACTGGAACAGTCTATAGGTTTACGGCTGGGGATCATGAAGCATGAAGCAAGAATATGGGTAGGTACAGAAAAGCACAACTACGAAATTACCAGTTAAACTAATGCAGTGCTAAATAGCAAACAATGGCCTGGTCATGTGCAATTATTCGTTTTGTTCCGATATCGTTTAACAAACTTTTCCGAATATTAGAAAATTTGTGAAGTAAAGATTTTGAATATTCGAATATTCGAAATTCAAAAAACCTGGAAATTTGAAAATTCAGAAATTCTGAAATTCAAGATTCAAAAATCCTAAATTTTGGAAATTCAGAAATTCAAAAATCTGAAAATTAGAAAATATAAAAATAAGAACAAAAATTCAAAAGAACGAAAATCGGATCTAAGTTGTAATGTTACACTGGCCGCTAGGTGGCGTTCCCATCGATTTCTGTGTCGAATATGAAAATGAGCGTGATACGCCGTTTCCTGAACATATTTGCGCGCCGCCATCGTAGTTTACGTAGTTTGCGTAAGCGTAAGGTTACCCCTGCTATATGGAGGGGTAACCTTGCGTAGGTCCGGCCTACACCATGTTTGGTATGGACGTCGGGACAGCAGAGGGTTTTTCCGTCATTTACATCGTTTGAATCATTTAATTATGTTGCCGTCAAAATGTATGTATTTGCGGCGTACTATGGAGAATAAGCAGTGGGCTACGTTTACGCAGCCTTACGCCATCCCATTTATGCTACGCCGCCGCAAATTACGAAGCAAGTGCTTTGAGAATACAGCATTTGCCCATAAAAAGTGCGGAGGCGTAGCGTAAATGGGTTACGCTACGCTACGCCCAAAAAAGGCAAATGTACGAGAATAAAAATTTAGAAAGTCTGAAATAACTAACTAATAATAATTTAAAAAGTATTGGAATTTCCTTTCAAATTTGGCTGTTAGTGGATGTAACAAATACAAATTTTACAAAGTTATGAATTAACCGAAATTACAAATGTCAAATCTAAACTAATGCAATGCAAAAATGCAAAAAATTCATAATAAATAATAATAAAAACTGCCACATTTGTTTTTTCGGATTAATTAATATTCGTTACGTTTACTAACAGCCAAATTTAATTACCTAAACTTAATAGTTGGTAATTATTAATTAGTTATTCTTTCGAATTTTCGGAAATTTGTTCGTTCAAATTTTCTTTCCTATTTTCAGATTTTCGAATTTATGAATTTTCGAATTTCAATCATAACAAATGTCCCGAAAAACAAACAAAAAAACAAACAAATAAAAAATGAAAACGAACACATTTTTTTTTTGTCTAGAATGGTTCTGAAGGGGGTAAAATCTTCCAGAGCTCAAGTGATTAACAGATTAAGGACCGCCCTACATACATATACTGTGGCAGGGCGGCCATTAAGTACAAAATCACGTACCTGTATGTGATTTCTTTTTTTGGGTCTCCACTCCCGCTGTGCACCTGCTGTGCACATTATGAGGTGTCCCCACCATCCCTGGGCTGAGTTTCTGGGTCTGTACACCTGCTGTGCCCATTATGAGGAGTTCTCACCATCCCTGTGCTGAGCGCATGGGTTTGTTCACCTGCTGTGCTCATTATGAGGGGTTCCCACCATCCCCTTGCTGAGTTCCCGGGTCTGTACACCTGCTGTTCACAATATGACTGGACCTCACCATCCCTGTGCTGAGTTCCTGGCTCTGTACACCTGCTGTGCCCATTATGAGGGGTTTCCACCATGCCTGTGCTAAGTTCCTGGGGCTGTACACCTGCTATGTCTATTATGAAGGGTTCCCATCATGAGTGACTTGATCCTTAGGGGTGGTCTCACACTGTTGTTGTACATCAATGCACAGCTCTATATGCATTATAAAGGGCCACAATGCACAGATAAGAACCATCGGCAAGCTTTGAGAAGGAAGGTCCAGGTGGGTTAGAAGTTGCATGGTGGTACAGTCAAAGTGAACAAGCCGTCCTTAAATCAACACGTTAACACGTGGAATAAGGCCCCTTAACTTCAGGACTTCCGCACCTTAACACTTTCACTTCTAGACTTCACCAAGTACAAATCACACAAGACTCGCAAGTACGTGGCGTCTCACGGACAAGGTCAAATCCCTCAGCGTCAAACAATTTAACTGTGGCGTAAATGTCGTCAACATACCGTAGATGTCGTCAACGTACCGTAGATGTCGTCAACGTACTGTAGACAGCCAGAAACACACACTGGGGTCTATATGGCAGAGATATGCCATCCTAACAACTCCAAGTGAAAAATAAATAAAAAAAGAAAGTGGTCGATGAAACCAATACCAGATGTGCTCGCTCTGCGCTAATCGCGAAAAACGCGGCTTTCCCCAGAATCCAGATTCCTGCTGAACCCACCCCTGACCTTTACGTCTGGGAGATTCCCCCAAAGCCCCTAATTGTTGTCAGAAATGTTGAAGGGAAAAACCTCATCACTTTCTATATAAACAGCCCAAAAACTGCAGTTATTTGCCAGATGTGAACAGTTCTTTTTTTTTTTTCTGTACAGTTGGAAGTCAATATAAAACAGCTCATATATCTCAGCGGGAAGTAAAATACACTCAGAAGCGTGCGCCCCTCTGAAGCTCCCAGGCGCACGTCAAGCTTTCAGCCCTATCATGGCAGATGGCTGCTTCTACTGTAGCTGCTCGTTGGACTACAGATCCAAGCCTGCCCAGCGGCACGCGGAAAGCCAGAGCTGCAGTTGCTGCTTGACGATTATCTTTGATTGACTGACACAGTTTTTATTTTAAATAGTAAACCCAAAAACCAAATCATTAGATGGGGTAACTGCTTTAGTTTTCTTTTTTTTAGCTTTTTTTTTTTATTGTGTTTTATTGTTACACTTTAGGAAAACATACTGAAAAATTTGGTTTATGATTCTTTTCTGGTTTTGAGTATATTTTGTTGTTATTTGAGGCATTTTAGACAATAAATTTATATTTTAACGCCTATTGGTTAAAATATCTCAGTTAAAGTGGTATTAAACTCAAAACCCAAAAATGTATTATATTTCAGCTTGCCAATCATTGGATGATTTGTTTTCTTAGGCTTTTCCCCCCTCTGTTTTAAAACCACATTATGGTCACTAGATGGAGCTGAGAAGCGTACTTATAATAACACATTACGGTCACTAGGTGGAGATGAGGAGCCTACTTATAACACCACATTATGGTCACTAGATGGAGCTGAGGAGCCTACATATAATACCACATTTTGGTCACTAGATGGGGCTGAGGAGCCTACTTATAATATCACATTATGGTCACTAGATGGAGCTGAGGAGCCTACTTATAATACCACATTATGGTCACTAGATGGAGCTGAGGAGCCTACCTATAATACCACATTATGGTCACTAGATGGAGCTGAGGAGCCTACTTATAATACCACATTATGGTCACTAGATGGAGCTGAGGAGCCTACCTATAATACCACATTATGGTCACTAGATGGGGCTGAGGAGCCTACTTATAATACCACATCATGGTTACTAGATGGAGTTGAGTAGCATACATATAATACTACATAATGGCCACTAGATAGCGCTGAGAAGCCTACTTATAATACCACATTATGGTCACTAGATGGAGCTGAGGAGCCTACCTATAATACCACATTATAGTCACTAGATGGGGCTGAGGAGCCTACTTATAATACCACATCATGGTCACTAGATGGAGTTGAGTAGCATACATATAATACTACATAATGGCCACTAGATAGCGCTGAGAAGCCTACTTATAATACCACATTATGGTCACTAGATGGAGCTGAGGAGCCTACCTATAATACCACATTATAGTCACTAGATGGGGCTGAGGAGCCTACTTCTAATATCACATTATGGTCACTGGATGGAGCTGAGGAGCCTACTTATAATACCACATTATAGTCACTAGATGGGGCTGAGGAGCCTACTTATAATACCACATTATGGACACTAGATGGGGCTGAAGAGCCTACTTATAATATCACATTATGGACACTAGATGGAGTTGCGGAGCCTACTTATAATACCACATAATGGCCACTAGATGGAGTTGAGTAGCATACATATAATACTACATAATGGCCACTAGATGGCGCTGAGAAGCCTACTTATAATACCACATTATGGTCACTAGATGGAGCTGAGGAGCCTACCTATAATACCACATTATAGTCACTAGATGGGGCTGAGGAGCCTACTTCTAATATCACATTATGGTCACTGGAATGCAGCTGAGGAGCCTACTTATAATACCACATTATAGTCACTAGATGGGGCTGAGGAGCCTACTTATAATACCACATTATGGACACTAGATGGGGCTGAAGAGCCTACTTATAATATCACATTATGGACACTAGATGGAGCTGCGGAGCCTACTTATAATACCACATAATGGCCACTAGATGGAGTTGAGTAGCATACATATAATACTACATAATGGCCACTAGATGGCGCTGAGAAGCCTACTTATAATACCACATTATGGTCACTAGATGGAGCTGAGGAGCCTACTTATAATACCACAGTATGGTCACTAGATGGAGCTGAGGAGCATACTTATAATACCACATAATGGCCACTAGATGGCGCTGAGGAGCCTGCTTATAATACCACATTATAGTCACTAGATTGAGCTGAAGAGCCTACTTATAATACCACATTATAGTCACTAGATGGAGCTGAGGAGCCTACTTATAATATCACATAATGGCCACTAGATGGAGTTAAGGAACATACTTATAATACCACATTATGGCCACTAGATGAAGCTGAGGAGCCTACTTATAATACTACATTATGGCCACTAGATGGTGCTGAGGAGCCTACCTATAACACCACATTATGGTCACTAGATGGAGGTGAGGAGCCTACTTATAATATCACATTATGATCACTAGATGGAGCTGAGGAGCATCCTTATTCCCTGTCATAGTCAACGCCATCTAATGGCCATAATGTGGTACTTTTCCCCGCAGATGGACAAATCTCCCGATACAACTATTGTGTTCCCGTGGCACCAGCTGCCAAAACACCCAAACAGTGGCCACATCTGAGTGCATCTGTTCAGCCGACAATTTTCTGTCAAGCTCCTTTGATTTTTATTAATCAGAGAATGTTGGGCGGGAGGATGCCCACAGGGCAGAGAGGGAGTTTTGGCCGGTTCCTCAGATGTATGGCCAGTTTCAATCCCCCCCCCCCCCCAAGTATAGTCGATAGGTTACCCAGGACATCCTCATAGGCCGGAGAAGTGAAGTTACGGGATTATTTATGACATTTCAGATCTTAAAGAAAAAAAAATGTTTTATTGGCGCCGGACACTTTTATTTTCTCTGCAAAACCCAAAGAATCCACCAAATTGATGACACTTCTACACGAGTTTGTAGCGCCCCCCAGGGGGGGGGATTAATACAGAGGAAAGATGAAGCCATAGCGGCCGCGTGGAAGAGTCAGCTCTCCGTGTGTACAGATCTGTGAGTCGCCCTCCACCTGCTCTATGACTTACAATAATATCTCACAGAGAGACTTGTGACCACTCTTCACACAGCAAATCCATATTTCCCCCGGAGAAGTCCGACTACAAGTCATCACACCCAGAGAATCCTGAGTCAGCGGAAAGTAATGGGCTCCCTATGTGCCTCCTCGTTTCCTGATATCTCTACGCTGATGGAGGACTCTGCTCCTTCCTCTATAACTCTCCTCTCCTGAAATACTCTGCTCTGCTGGAGGACTCTGCTCCTTCCTCTATAACTCTCCTCTCCTGAAATACTCTGCTCTGCTGGAGGACTCTGCTCCTTCCTCTATAACTCTCCTCTTCTGAAATACTCTGCACTGCTGGAGGACTCTGCTCCTTCCTCTATAACTCTCCTCTCCTGAAATACTCTGCTCTGCTGGAGGACTCTGCTCCTTCCTCCATAACTCTCCTCTCCTGAAATACTCTGCACTGCTGGAGGACTCTGCCCCTTCCTCTATAACTCTCCTCTCCTGAAATACTCTGCTCTGCTGGAGGTCTCTGCCTCTTTCCTCTATAACTCTCCTCTCCTGAAATGCTCTGCTCTGCTGGAGGTCTCTGCTCCTTCCTCTATAAATCTCCTCTCCTGGAGGACTCTGCTCTGCTGGAGGACTCTGCTCCTTCCTCTATAAATCTCCTCTCCTAAAATACTCTGTGCTGCTGGAGGTCTCTGCTCCTTCCTCTATAACTTTTCTCCTCTCCTGAAATACTCTGCACTGCTGGAGGACTCTGCTCCTTCTTCTATATATAACTCTCCTCTTCTGAAATACTCTGCTCTGCTGGAGGACTCTGTTCCTTCCTCTATAACTCTCCTCTCCTGAAATACTCTGCTCTGCTGGAGGACTCTGCTCCTTCTTCTATAACTCTCCTCTCCTGAAATACTCTGCACTTCTGGAGGACTCTGCTCCTTCCTCTATAACTCTCCTCTCCTGAAATGTTCTGCTCTGCTGGAGGACTCTGCTCCTTCCGCTATAACTCTCCTCTATTGAAATACTCTGCTTCTTCCTCTATAACTCTCCTCTCCTGATGAACTCTGCTCTGCTGGAGGACTCTGCTCCTTCCTCTATAAGGCTCCTCTCCTGGAATACTCTGCACTGCTGGAGGACTCTGCTCCTTCCTCTATAACTCTCCTCTCCTGAAATGCTCTGCTGGAGGACTCTTCTCCTTCCTCTATAACGCTACTCTCCTGGAATACTCTACATTGCTGGAGGACTCTGCTCCTTCCTCTATAACTATAATAACGGACTACTAGGCTAACTAAAAAAGTGTATCCAAAAAAAAAGACCCCACCAGTATTGAATGCTCCGTACCCCCGCTCAGCATAACACAGCCTGGAGAGGAAAGGAACACAGAGGGCCCGTCCCACCTGTTTGTACACCTCTATGTTAAAAGGGCAACAAAGCAGAAAATGGTCCATAGTCTCCTCCAGTGGCGGCTGGTGAAGTTTTAGGATAAAGGAGCGACAGACCCGCCCTTCCTTTTTGACCCCTCCCACTAACATGCCCCACCCCTTATAGCATCCACCCACTCTGTCCCCTGTATTCCACTTGGTTCCACCCATATTGTCAGGAGTATACAGCACAAGAATCACAGGACAGAGTATACAGCTTATCATCACAGGACAGAGTATGCAGCCCCAGCATCACAGGACAGAGTATACAGCTCAGCACCACAGGACTGAGTATACAGCCTCAGCACCACAGGACAAAGTATACAGCCCAGCATCACAGGACAGAGTATACGGTCCAGCATCAAAGAACAGAGTATACAGGATAGAGTATACAACTCAGTATCACAGGACAGAGTATACAGCCCCAGCACCACAAGACGGAGTATACAGCTCAGTATCACAGGACAGAGTATACAGCTCAGCATCACAGGACAGAGTATACAGCCCCAGCACCACAAGACAGAGTATACAGCCCCAGAATTACAGGGCAGAGTATACAGCCTCAGCACCACAGGACAGAGTATACAGCCCCAGAATCACAGGACAGAGTATATGGCCCAGCACCATAGGACAGAGTATACAGCTCAGAATCACAGGACAGAATATGTGGCCCAGCACCACAGGAGAGAGTATGCAGCTCAGAATCACAGAACAAAGTATATGGCCCAGCACCACAGGACAAGTATACAGCCCCAGATTTAAAGAACAGAGTATACAGCCGCAGCATCACAGGACAGAGTATACAGCCCCAGAATCAAAGAACAGAGTATACAGCCCCAGCACCACAGGACAGAGTATACAGCCCAGGACCACAGGACAGAGTATACAGCTCAGAATCACAGGACAATGTATATGGCCCAGCACCACAGGACAAAGTATACAGCCCCAGAATCACAGGACAGAGTATACAGCCCCACAATCAAAGAAAAGAGAATACAGCCGCAGCATCACAGGACAGAGTATACAGCCCCACAATTAAAGAACAGAGTATACAGCCACAGCATCACAGGATCACAGGACAGAGTATACAGCCCCAGAATCAAATAACAGAGTATACAGCCCCAGCACCACAGGACAGAGTATACAGCCCAGCACCACAGGACAGGGTATACAGTCCAGCATCACAGGATAGAGTATAGAGCCCCAGGACCATAGAACAGAGTATTCAGCCTCAGTACCACAGGCAAGAGTATACTGCCGGCACCACAGGACAGAGTATACAGCCAGCACCACAGAAAAGAGTATTCAGCTTAGTATCACAGGACAGATTATACAGCCCCAGAATCACAGAACAGAGTATACAACCCCAGCACCAGAAGACAGAGTATACAGCCCCAGCACCACAGGACAGAGTATATAGCCCCATAATCACAGGACATCACTGTCTGCCCGAACATCCCCTGATCAGAGGACTTGTCTTCTGTTGCTGGGCTGAGAAGCCAGTTGCTGGGACAAGGACTTGGGGAGACTGTCCAGCACGCTGTCCCCCTTTTTCTTCTTGTCCAGCAGCTCAGGGACATCCTGCAAGCCTAGCCTGCCAACCATAGCTGCCCGTGCTCCAGGCTGGGATGGAGGTGTCAGTGTAGAGAGGAGGTGGGCTGTGTGCTGTCTTACCAATTTGTGAATAAAAAGCTCAGCTCGGGCCGTTCGTTCCATGGAGCTGCTGACATCACTTCTGGTTTATCACTGGCACAGGGAAACCGGAATTAACATTGCAACTCGGAGGGAAAGCACCGCCCATGTCTTGGGGCGGTGCCAATCAAAAACGAAGCAACCATAGTAATACTACGGGAGAGGAAGTATTCCGGCGCACTGCATTGCGTCACAAGACACTTGCAAATTAAGTTTCTCGTCACGTGATTTCATAGACGTTGCGCTTCCTACATAGTATTGTGCCCGACACCCGAACACAGTGCACTTAAAGGACTTTTCTTTATTTATTTTTGTAATTGCCTGGGGGGGGTGGCGGAACCCGTGCGCCCCCTATGGATGGGCCGCCACTGGTCTCCTCCTCACCTGCACACTCTCACTGCAGTATTTCAAACATAGAGCCTCCTGTGGAAGCACAACCAGGCCAGATTCCTAAATTTACAAGGGATTCTATCGAAAATAATTAATCAGTTGACCATACCTAAGCCACCCTCCCTCCTGGATAGGTAGGTGGCATTCCTCTTGATGAGGTTCAGTCTGTTCCCCCACAACATCCAGAAGAACACTTTACTGACCCTAGCATAGAGACACTGGCAAGATGCACACAAAGCTGAAATACAAAAAGATCGGAATTAGGTAAATCTTAATCAGCTCAACTGATTCCCTCAGAGATAACTTCCATCTCTTCCAGCTGACCACCTTAGTACTGGCAATTTCCAGCCTGCCTTCCCAGTCTTTGAGGCCATAATCACCAGGTCCAAATTCAATGCCTATTGTCTAGTATCTTACCCCTTTTCACGTCCTGTGCCACCACTGTCCACCTGACTGGCTCTGCACCCATCCCAGACCTCTCGGGCATGCCTCCCAGTTCTGACTGTGTGTCACTCACCAGCCCTCCTGGCTGTTCCTGTTGCTCCTGGAGACTTGCCTGGCAGTGTTCTCCCACTGTCTTCCTTGCTCCCAGTGCCTTCCGGTGAGGACACCTCTGTGGTTTTGGGAATGTCCCATTCGCCCACAAGCCCAGGGCCAAAGTCACACCACTCCCAGACTGGGGAGCTTCCTCAAAGGCCATGACAACCTAACACTCCATCTCCATCTTTCACCTGAACTCTCCTCCCCAGCTGAGCTGATCAAGAGTATCTGAGGGGGCCTGCCCCCTGCCAACTCAAGTTGGGCATTGGTAAGAGCCCTCAGAATACTCCAGGCAGCTCCACATTACCTCCCCTTCAATTTTTCTAGAAGGTTCCAGTACATTCTAGAAATAGGGGGAAGGTCGCAGTGATGCTGCTTGTGAGTCATCCAGCTCTCCCTTGATCTCTGCCCAACCCAGTAAAAGCACAGACAGGCTTGGCTGCCAGCCAAGCCTGCACACATTTACCTACTCTAAATAAAAATCTTACGTTTAGCACTCTAGCAATGCTAGGGGGTGGTACATAGCGTAGTAATTGTCATTCTATGAACTAAAGGAGTCTTCAAAGGTGGCCCCCTGACAACACCAAAGGGCCGCACCTAATGTTCAATATATGTAATGCTTGAGAGGAGTGTCAGAGACTGCAGACCTAATGGAGGAAATGAGGGTCAGAGACTGAGGACAGGATACATTGTTGGCAGGGGATATGCTCAAGAAAACAATACAAAACTGGGAAGATGTTGCATGAGGCTAGCAGAGATCAATGCTATTGTCCTAATCAATGTTCCTACTACAGACTGTTGAGGTTCGACATGAGAATCGGCACTCGCCCAGCCTGTTCCCCATCAGTGCAAAACGGGTCATGCATGTGTGGCCCCTAGGTTTATGATGTGCTGGATTTTGAGGGCTGGCGAGAAGGGCTGCCTGGGACCCCGGAGGGGGGGGGGCGAGCACCGCCAATCAGAGGGGAAGAGAGGAGAGCCGCCCGCTGGATGATCAGAGCAGGGAACATCACAGCTTTCATTTCAATAGCTGTGTGTTCCCCACGCCGTGCACCGTCACATAAGCCCCTCCTCTTTTATCGGGACTTTGATAGACAGATCACTGCCCAATTCTAGGACAGGTGACATGAATCAAAGTTCCCTGGACAAGAGGAGGGGCTTAAGTGACGGCGCACTGCAGGGGAACACACAGCTATTGAAATTAAAGCTGTGATGTTCCCTGCTCTGATCATCCAGCGACGGCTCTCTTCTCTTCCCATCCACAGGTAGGCTGTATTATGGATTATGGGGGACACAGGCTGTATTATGGGGGACACAGGCTGCATTATGCTGGACACACAGGGCCAGATTCTAATATATTTGCCTTGACGTAGCGTAAGCCATTTACACTACACTACACTACACCGCCGCAACGTAACAGAGCAAGTGCCGTATTCTCCATGCACTTGCTCCGTAGTTTGCAGAGGCGTAGTGTAAATGGCCCAGCGTAAGGCCGCGTAATTCAAAGGGGGCGGCTTGTATTTAAATTAAGCGCGCCCCCGCGTCGATCGAACTGCGCATGCGCCGGCCGGGGAAAAAGCCCAGTGCGCATGCTCCAGCTCACGTCGGAAAGCGTTGTTGAAACCGACGTCAAAACTACGTGATCGTGGGGGGCGTGGCGTCCGAGCTCCGTGATGGCGCAATGGGAGCCCTATTCGCGAACGAGTTAGTAAAACGACACCATAAGCCCACCAGACATCTGACTTCCAAAAGCCCATCGACGCACGGGCACCGAAGCACGCCTGAGGATGACAAGACCGAAGGACCCACAGCCCGCGCAAGCTATAGCTTTCGCGGCCGATCCCCACATGGCGGCGGCGCGCGGCATCCGGGCGGACGGGCAGACCAAATACTAATGCGTCAGGCAATTGTTACCCGGTCTCATATTAGCAGGGGTTGGCGTCCTTACGCGTACCTCCTCTGACTCCAAGCCCCACGACGTACGCGACGAAGTCGGGGCGGCGTAAAAGCGTTCGGGAATCGCCTCGCGTAGTAGCCTCATTTGCATAGGCAAATGAGAAAACCTCAAACGTAAAGGCCACCTAGTGGCCTGAGGGGGGGTCATTACTACTACGATCCGCAAGTGTAATTGCCCCTATTTCTGACACAACCCTGAAAGAAATGTCGGATCTTCAGGCGTATCTATGCCAAAGTGATTCTTGTGAGGAATCACTTGCATAGATACAAGCCGGGTGTCAAAAAAACGGGAGCGATACGACGGGGTATCTGAGATACTCCGTCATACAATGTAGCACCTCTGAGAATCTGGCCCACGCTGCACAGGGAGAAGACTGCCTGGTGGACAAAAGATAAAATCCGGCAGGTGGCATTGGGACAGGGCACGGATAACCTCAAACTGCGCGGAGTCCCAGAATGTCCCTCCTAATGTTTTTATAACTTCTGCAATTTTGCATAAAACAGAATTAAGTTATTCAAAACAAAACATTAAGGTACCAGATTCTGTACAAATATTGGACAGAATTCACAGGCGGCGTAGCGTAAGCCAGTTACACTCCCACGCCGCCGCTGCGTACTAGAGCAAGTGCTTTATTCTCAAAGCAAAAAATATTGCTTGCTCCGCAAACTAGGTTTCGCCTGCGTCGCGTAAATCGCGCAGCGTAAGGCTGCTGCCGGACCCGCGCAAACATACGTCAAATGGGGCGGCTTGTATTTAAATGAAGCGCGCCCCCCAAGCGTTTGCGAACGAACATGCGCATGCATAAGCCGGCTGGGGAACCCAAACCCTTTCCATTACCCACAACGGTGCGCATGTGATCTCCAGCTGGAGGAGGGAATCACGTCGGAAAGCGTCGTTGAAACCGCCGGACGTCAAAACGACGTGAGCGTCATTTACGCAAGTCAAGCCCGCAATATTCGCGAATGGCGAGTGGCAAGTAGTGTCAAAACGACGTAAGCGACGAATAAAAAGAAAAAATAGCCGACGCTGCCTCGTGGACGACCATACACCAATTAACATGGCGTCCGACTTTTCTCCGGGACAGGGGATTAGTGTCGACGCCTGCTTTATCCGACGGGACCTCGTAAGGTTACTCCACATAGAAGCTGGGGTAACCTTACGAGTTCGTAAACGACGTACGCGACGACGGGGCGGCGTAAAAGCGATCGAGAATCGGCGTACTTTCCCACTTCACCATTTGCATATGCAACGGATCTTCAGAAAAAACTTCCAACGCAGAGAAAGGCCACCTTCGCTTAGTGGCCGGAGTTGTCATTACACCTACGGTTTCATCCTACCGCTTGGAAAACCGGACTGCAGTAATTGTATTACACTTGTCGGATGTAGAAGCGTACCCTCTATGCAAATGCCACTCAAGTGATGCTAAGCTCGGGGTTTATCACACGCATAGATTCTCACTTTGAGTCAAATGCAAAAAAGGCGATACTCTGCGTACGGACGGTATCTTCCAACAGATAAGGCTCCGTCGTAACGCCTCTGAGAATCTGGCCCAAAATTGGTGTCATTGCCTCACGCCCGAGATAATTTATGAGGGCGGGTTTAGGGACAGGATTAGAGGCTCAGTTTCGTTCCAGTTAAAAGAGTCCTTTTTATGGTAGGGGTTATTATAGGCGGGCAACTGGAGACCTGAATGCGAGTAACCCTTGAGGCCTGGCTAGTAGCTCAGGACTTGAAATTTTGAGCCCTGGGTTATAGGAATCCTGTGATGAATCCCCCAAAATATTATGGAGAATGCCATTGCTGATTCCATTTTATTTTTTCATGTGGCTTTGGTATGTCCTCTTCTACTGACTCATAATATATATAATCTCTTTCTAAGCTAGTGACTCGGGAAGCCATGGGATTAGCATGCCCGCCAGGAAAGTTGCATTTTCAGAAGCAGAGGTCGGGATTGGCGGCCTCCGTATTCTCAGTATAGTCTTTTTAGCCTGTATTGAATGTATGGGAATGGGAAGTCTACAGACTTGTAAATGTTTTGAAAGCTTCACGCGCTAATTTTAGCTCACGCGAGAGGGGTGTCCCTCTTCCCCCCCCATCTGGGAATATATCCGAGGTTATTTTTCCAAGAACCCAATTTAGAGCAATAACAAGCCTTTGAGAATTTTTTCGCTGGATTCAGACAAACCTGGAGTTTCACCTTTGTTGCCCCCACTTGAAATGGACTTTGCTGCGGAGATTTATAAAACTTTGTTCTTTTTTTTTTTTTCTGGCTGGAATTAATTTGCATTCTTTTACAAAATAAATCTTCGGCTACACCGTGCCAAGGGTTAGGCTATGTGATTTAGTGAACTTTACTATTAATAGTCTGGTAAATAAGACTGTAGGATGGTTGGAAGAGGAAAGCAGATACAATGGCACGACAAAGAGAGGATGATCAGGATCTGACCGTCAAGGTTCATGGTCAAACACGACTGAATCTTCATGAGCAGAGATTGGAGGACAGAGGTCATCAGATAGAGGCTTTCCTGGAGAAACGTCCTGTGATGTCGAAGATTGTCCTTTCTTTAACCTTTTCGACAGTGTCACCCACCCTACCCCTCCTCCTACTCCTGGAGCCTACACTCTCAGATTGGGAAGTGTGAGCTCCTTACCTCTTTGACTGCAGGTCTGAGAGTGAGAAAACCAATGAGGACCCATTTACAGGCCATACAATAACTTGTGTTGTGGTAAGGCAGCCTACTGAAATTAATGTGATGCCAGTGAATTAAAATGCTGTCAAAATGAGAGGTTTCGTGGCTGCAGCACTCCTCACCTGGCTATGTTGTAGGAAAATAAAAGCAGCCTCACCCCAATGCGTTTTGCCTCCCCCCTGGGATCTCCATGGTTAGCCCCTTGCCTACTGGGGACTTTCACCCCCCTTCCTGACCAGGCCAATTTTCAGCTTTTTTGAATGACAATTGCGTGGTCATGGAACACTGCACACAAACTCAATTTTTATCATTTTTTTTGAGAAATCTCCTACTATAAAGAAACTTAAGATCCCTTATTTAGACTGGTGATATTTCCCAATCACTGCTCTCTACAAAAACAACTACCGTTTTGGAGTGAGAAAGGTTTTTTTTACCTTTTTAACCATAACAAACAATTTTTCGACCCTAGCTAAACAAACGAAATCTAGACAAACGAATCCCAATGAAGGAAATTCAAAAAAGGAAATGTTCTGGATGGGAAATTTCGGCCTGTAAATAAGTCCTAACAAATTTTTGTATTCCGCACATTCACTATACCTAAGATGTGTGCTTACCAGACTTAGGCTGCAGTTATGGGTTGGAAATATGTCTGGGGAAAGACTGATAGGCTGATGTCCCCGTACCACTCTTATTGCACACAGAAGGGTGATGGGCAGGGTTGGTAGATTTGACTGATATCTGGCTGCAGTGACCAAATGAAACATTGGCAAGTACGACAGAAACACCACTGATGACATGGAAAAATCCATAGCACCCACGACCGACCTGATTACTACTCCTTAGAGGATGGTCTTCCTGGGACACTTACAGGCAGCACTTTCTCCACCATGGGCACTGAGTGCAGGCAGCACTGATGCCTCAGCACTGAGGATTGGCAGGAACCCTGTTGGGTCAATAACTCTGGAAGCTAAAATCATCCACTGATACCAAGGACTAATGAACCACGGTATTACACGCAATTGACTCTATGACGGTCCAAAACCATCCCTAACAACGGGGACCAATGACACCAATGATGACACAATTCCTCCTGCTGACACCAACGATAGGGCATTCACATGTTACGGATTTACACTTCCCAAGTCCACACTAAACCTAAAATACACGCTGCCACACAGACTTTGGACCTTTTCCACTCCCAGTGACCACACTCAAAGAAAGGTCCGGCCCCCCTGTTTTAAGTCTTTTACAAGGGGGACAGTGAAATGGCCCTTTGTTGAAAAAGACGACAGCAATGGACAAATTGGAGCCGACTTGTCCCTTCTCTGCCTTAAGGCAATGGCAGATTTTAGAGGATTCATAGAGTCCCATGGGTGGGTTGGGAAATGACAATAAAAATTGGAAACAATGTGATCATTTTATTCACTGGATGCACAGCAGTTCCGTGACGTTTTAAGAGTGAGGCCCGGCACAGAAAAGGAAAGAAGAGAATGGTGCAAATTGGTAATCTTTTGCATATGTTCGGGCAATGCCCGAATATACAGTGTGGAAGTCTATGGAGACCAAATCTTTTCCTTTAAAGTTTCCTCTCTGACGGGAATACTGACTCAGACACCCTCTCCAGCATTGGGACAGTCCTCCGGATATGAGGACCCTGTGGACCCAGAGCCAGTCTGTCCCCATGGAGAATTTGTCCGGATTGTCAGTGGCATGTCCTTATAGAAACAAGGGCGACCATTCTGCGTACTTGGAAAACAACTATAACGCCCTAACCTATCGGGGCAACATTTAGGGGTGCAGTTCAAATCATTACTTAATCGCAATTAATTCTCTGCCCTCCCAAGTGTGCTATCGTGACAAATTGCCCCCTCCCACGCCCAGTCACTCCTGATGTCCAGCTTAACTGTCCCCCATAATCCCTTAATGATTATGGTATTGCGGGAAGTAGAAGTCTTGTACATACTAAGTATACTGTGTATTTCGTGTGATCAAAAGAATCTCTTTCTCTTCTTTTTTCTTTTTGAGGTAGGTCTTTTGATTCTTTTGTGTAGTGGTCAGTATAGAAAATCAATAAAAACATATTAAAAAAAAAAAAAAAAAAAAAAAAAAAAAAAAAAAAAAAACTACGTAGATCAGTGTAGGAATCAGCTAGGTCGCGAGTATAGTAAAACGGTCAGTATAGGAATCAGATAAGTCAGTGTAGCCGACGCTGACCCGTCAGTACTTAACATGGGAATCAGGTAGGTCAGTACCCCTATATTAGGAATCAGGTAGGTCCTTAGTGAAAACGACGTAGCGACGACGGGGCGGTCAGTATAGAAATCAGGTTGGGAATCAGTATAGCAATCATGTGGATCAGTGTAGGAATCAGAAAACAACGTAGGCCACCTAGTGGCCTAGTGGTCATTACTACTACGTGCAAGTAGGATTGTATCTGGTAGGTCTTCAGGCGTGTAGTGGTCAGTGTTCTAGGAATCACTTGCATAGTACCCGGCAAAAAAACGGTGTAGACGGGGTGATCAGTACTCCGTTAGCACCTGGTCTGGCCCACACAGTGTAGGAATCAGGTAGGTCAGTGGGCACGGATAGTGTTAATGTTTTTATAACAATTTTGCATAGGAATCAGAATTAAGTATTCAAAACAAAACATTAAGGGCCAGATCAAATATTTTCGCGGCGTAGTGCCAGTCACTACGCGCCGCTGCGTAGGAATCAGGTAGGTCAGTGTATTCTCAAAGGTCACTTGTGTAGGAATCAGGTAGGTCAGCGTAGGAATCGCGCAGGTAAACCCGGCAATCAAATGGGGCGGCTGTTAAATGAAGCGCGCCCCGTCAGTGTAGGAATCAGGTAGGTCAGTGTAGTGGTCAGTTTAGGAAACCGACGTCAAAACGGTAGGTCAGTGTTGTGCAAGTCCCTAGTGCAGTGATCGGGTAGGTCAGTAAAACGACGTAGGACGGATCAAGCCGACGCTGGTCAGTAATACTGTACTAGTGGCGTCCGAAGGGACACGACGGCATCAGGGACCTCGTAAGGTTACTGGCACATAGGGGGGTGCAAATTTCTTGCCTTGTCCCGGGCGCTAAACGACACCGCACACGGGGCGGCGTAAAAGCACGAGAATCGGCGTACTGACTGCATTTGATATAATTTGAGAAAAACAACGTAAAGGCCACCTATGGCCGGAGTTGTCATAACCTAATCCGAGTTTTGTATTACTTGTCGGATTAGAAGCGTATCTATGCCAAAATATGCTAAGCACCGGACGCATAGATACGAGTAATTTTAAAAAAAGGCGATCTGGTTATCTTAAACTCCGTCGTAACGCCTCTGAGGGTTAATCTGGCCCAATATTGGTGTCATTTCACTGAGAAATTTATGGGGCGGGTAGGGACAGGAAGTGGCTGGAGCATGGTTGGAAGAAAGTCTGAAGGGGGCAACTGGTGGCGATTACTTAAGGCCTGGCTAAGCTCAGGCTGAAATTTTGGCCCTGGGTTAGGAATCCTGTCCGCTATCCCCCAAAATATTATGGGAATGCTATTTGATTCCATTTTATTTTTTCTGGCTATGGAGCCTCTTCTACTGGCCATAATATATATAATCCTTTCTAAGCTTACTCGGACATGGGATTAGCATGCCCGCCGAAAGTTGCATTTTCAGGCGGGTCGGGATTCCGGTGGGCCCAAGGCTCGAGAAACTATTCTCACTATATCTTTTTAGCGGATGACGCATTGCTTTATGGGAATGGGAAGTCTACCGGATGTGACTGTTTTGAAAGCTTTGGCAGCCGCTCTAGAAATTATTGCTCACCAGCCCGGGAATTTGGTTCTTTCTCGGGCATCCGGATCAATTGGACCAAGTCAACCCTGTTCTCCCTCTGGATTCAGACAAACGAGATTTCACCTTTGTTGCCCCCTTGAAATGGACTTTGCCGCAGATTCCGCCGATAAAACTTTGGTCTCCAGTTTTAGATACCTGGGAATTAATTTGCGAGATCTTTTACAGAAATAAATCTTCGGGACCCCCTCCAAGGGTAGGCTTTATTTAGTGGACTTTAATTAATAGTGTATCCGATCCTCCAGCAGTTGAAGAGGAAAGCAGATACAATGCCACAAAGGGTGCAGGCCTGACCGAAGTCTCTGGTCAAACCCCTGTCTTCACCTGAGCAGAGATTGGAAGGGTCATCAACCTTATTAAAATGACTTTCCTGGAGAAACCCTGTGATGTCGAATTCCTTTCTTTAACCTGTGTTTCGACAGTGTCACCCACCCTACCCCTGTCCTCATCCTGGAGCCAACTCCTTTTTTCGGAAGTGTGATTACCTCTTTGATCAGGTCTGAGTGAGAAAACCAATGAGGACATTCGGCCATACAATAACTTGTGGGGAGGGCAGACCCTGAAATTAATGTGATGCCAGGGTTGCCCAAACCACCTTACAGCTCCCTCTATCGTTGGGGGGCCTGGCACTACCCTGCTTTAAACTATACTACTGGGCCGCAGTGGTTGTAACCCCTGTGCGTTGGTGGTTCTCCCCCCTTCCTGCCGCCAATTTTCAGCTTTTTGAACCAACCCTGCGGTCAATCTGGAGGCAGCTGCACACAAACTCAATTTTTATCATTTTTTTTGAGACAGATTAAGATTTATTTTGGTGATATTTAATCACTGCTGTTTTTTTTTTTTTTTTTTTTTTTTTTTAGCTAAACAAACGAAAAGACCGAAAATGTTCTGTTCTTAAATTTTGTAAATAAGTAATTTTTGTCCTTCACTGATGTGTGCTTATAGGGGATGGGCCTAAGGCGCAGTGATGGGCACTGAGGCTGCATGATGGGCACTGATGAGGAAGCCCTATGAGGCGCACTACGATCAAGATTTGGGACTGACAGATCTCGATGAGCTAAGATTGGCAGCCCTGTTGGGTCACTCTTTCATACATAATTGGGGCGCAATCCCCAAAACCATTAACAACGGGGACAATGACACCAATGATGACCAATTCCTCCTGCTGACACCAACGATGGGATAATGTTTTTTCCCCGACTGCCTTTGCCTTTTCATCTCCAGACAGTCCCCCCCCTGAAGTCTGGGGGACAGTGAAATGGCCCTTTGTTGAAAAAGTTTGGAGACCCCTGCCTTAAGGCAATAGATTGAGGGAGTTGGGTGGGTTGTTTTGGAAACAATGTGATCATTTTATTCACTGGATGCACAGCAGTCCGTGAGTTTTAAGTGAGGCCGGCACAGAAAAGGAAGAAGAGAATTAGGGCCGGGCATACCGTATGAAGGGGAGACAACTAAAGTAGCTGAAGAACACCCCCGGTGGGACAGTCCCCGGATTGAGGACCCTGTACCCAGGATGTTCCCCGGATTTCGCTACGGATTGCAGTGGCACTGAGAAGGGCATGCCATACTCTCGGCCCCCGGGGCAATTTCCTGGGGGCAAAATCGATTACTGCTGCCCTCCCAAGTGTGCGTGTTGCCCCCTCCCACAGCCCAGTAGAGACGTTCCTGATGTCCTCGAGGGGGGCTGACCGTCCCCCATAATCCTTTCCTCTTTGTATCTTAGGCTGTCGTGTGGGGGGACGGAGGTCAGGGGATCAGTATAGCAATCTGTATGATAAGTGGAATCAGCTAGGTAAATGGTCAAGAATCAGAATGTGTAGTGGTCAGTAATGGGAATCAGGTAGGTGTATAGGAATCGGAGCCTGTAGGGTGATAGAAATCACGTTTCCAAACTACCATTCAGGGACACCCCCCCCCCCCTTCCCAGTGTAAATCAGCTAGGTGTGTAGTGGTCTGTAACGAATCTGGTAGGTCAGCAGTGGTCAGTGATTGGACACAAGAGGTGGGACTTATGATTTCTCCAGTGTATGGTCACAAGCAGGGGCGGGGATTGTGCTCCTCCACGCATTCCCGGCCAGGACAAGTACTGTCAGTGAGTAAAGGGGTGATGTGGCGGCCTTTTTTTGGGGCATTAGATTGGCCCGGGGAATCAGGTGGCTGTGTGGTCAGTTTAGGAATCATAGGTCAGTGTTGTGGTTAGTGCGGATCGGGTAGGTCACTGTAGGAATCAAGTGTCCTGGAAAGAATACTGTACTAGCCCGGGACAGACTGGCAGGGGGGTGCAAATTTCTGCGGGACTGTCCCGGGCGCTGAATCCGGGACATGTGGTCACCCTAGGAGCCTGGTATAATTTGAGAAAAATATATGTATAAAATAGTTTACTATTTGCCAAAATATGCCACCGGATTTAATTTTAAAAATCTGGTTATCTTAAACTAAAGGGTTAATAATATTGGTAACTGAGAAGGTAACAGGAAGTGGCTGGATGGTTGGAAGAAAGTCTGAAGGGGGCGGAGATTACTTAAGGAGAGGAGTGGGCAGGCCTGTCCGCTACCCCGGGGCTATTTGCCCTGGCTAGGAAGTACACGCCTCTCCTTCCATGAGTAAACACGTCCCCGGGTTACCATAGCAACAACAATCAGCACACTCCTGAAAAAGCAGCGGCCATGTTCTTGTAGCCACTCTGTGTTTATAAAGAGGAGGCCATTTTCTTGAAGCCACTCTGTGTTTACTTTCTCTTTCATGAATTGTGTAAAGATAATCCATGGTGTGATAGTTGTCCATGGACTGTGCCTCTCCTCTCCCCTCCTCCTATACATCATTAGTACATACAAGCCCCCCTCCTGCTTGTCCATTCCTGTGATCACAGTGCCCCAGTGCAGGCAACAGACACATAAAATATGTCCAATGTCCAGTTCTATATCCAACCTGGTGCTGTTGCCCTTAGCAACCAATCATTTCTGATTGGCTGAGACACTTTTCATCCCCCCCCCCTCTCCCTCATTGCTTGTAGTGGGACGACTCCCTTCTGTTGTCTCCATTACAAGACGTGTCATAGGTCAGTGAGATTGTGAGATCGTCTGTAGATCAATAATCTCTGTGTTGATAGGAATACAATTTTAAATAAAAAAAGTGTAAAGAATTTTTTTTTATTATTATTATAAAATAAATGTAATAAAAAATGTTTCTCCTCTTGCCGACCGTATACTGTATATATATATATATATATATATATATATATATATATATATATATATACACACACGACAGCAAGGCGAAAGGCCTACATACCTGTACGTGATTCTGCGCTTCCGGATTTGGGGCGTGCACGTGATCCGCTCCAGCCATGATTGGATACAGCGGGAGCCAGTCAGCGGGAGCCAGTCAGTGTTCCCAAGAGAGACAGAACGGCGGTCTGTCGATATAAACAAAGCCGAACGCCATTCTGTGACAAGGGAAGGTGAAGATGCGGCTAAACAGGAACACAGATCTCTGTCTTCCCACCGAACAAACCCCTCCCCCACAGTTAGTAATCACCCCCTAGGAACACATACAACCCTTTAATCTCCCCTGAAGTTAACCCCTTCCCTGTCAGTGTCATTAATACAGTTACAGTGTATGTTTTTAGCACTGATCAATGTAATGGCGTCACTGGTCCCCAAAAAAGGAGTCACATTGGGGTTTATTTACTAAAGCTAGACAGGGCAAAATGAGTCACATTTATGTATAGTAACCAATCAGCTTCCAGGCTTTATTGCCAAAGCTTAATTGAACAGGCCGAGGTTAGAAGCTGATTGGTTTCTATGCAGAAACGTGACTAATTTTGCCCTCTTTAGCTTTAGTACATAAACCCCGCCTCTGCAGAGACGCATTTCAGGCAATATTAACACTTTTTCAGCCGCCAGTGGGGGTAAAACCGCACTGCTAGCGGCTGAATACCGCCGCAATTCCGACGGTAGAGTGCCGCTAAAAATAGCAGTGCTTTACCGCCACCGCATTAATATTCTTTTTTATTAATAAGTAATAATAATACTAATTAAAACTATAATAATAGTTATAAACTATTACTAATTATAGGTCTTGGAATTTCCTTTCAAATTTGGCTGTTAGTAAAGGTAATGAATTATTAACCAATATTATAGTTTATTATTATTATTATTTATTAATAAAATCGCTAATAATAATGAAAACTATAATAATAGTTATAAATGAATAAATTATAGGTATTGTTTTTTCTTTCAAACTTGGCAGTTAGTGAACATAACAAATTATTAACAATTATTATAAATTGTTTTTATTATTATTCTTTATTATTAATAAATAATAACATGAATAAAAACTATAATGATAATTTAAAACTAATTATAAGGTATGGAATTTCCTTTCAAATTTGGCTGTAAGTGAAGGTAATGAATTATTAACCAATATTATAGTTTATTTTATTATTATTATTATTATTTATTAATACAATTGCTAATAATAATGAAAACTACAATAATAGTTATAAATGAATACATTTTAGGTATTGTTTTTTCTTTCAAACTTGGCAGTTAGTGAACAATACATAACAAATTATTAACAATTATTATAGTTTTTATTATTATTATTATTCTTTATTATTAATAGGTAATAATAATATTAATACAAACTATAATAATAGTTATAAACTATTTAATTATAGGTCTTGGAATTTCCTTTCAAATTTGGCTGTTAGTGAAGGTAATGAATTATTAACCAATATTATAATTTATTTTTTTATTATTATTATTATTATTATTATTATTTATTAATAAAATCGCTAATAATAATGAAAACTATAATAATAGTTATAAATGAATAAATTATAGGTATTGTTTTTTCTTTCAAACTTGGCAGTTATTGAACATAACAAATTATTAACAATTATTTTAGTTTTTTTTATTAATATTCTTTATTATTAATAAATAATAACATGAATAAAAACTATAATAATAGTTAAAAACTATTTAATTATAAGTCTTGGAATTTCCTTATAAATTTGTCTGCAAGTGAAGGTAATGAATTATTAACCAATATTATAGATTATTTTATTATTATTATTATTATTTATTTAATACAATTGCTAATAATAATGAAAACTATAATAATAAATATAAATGAATACATTTTAGGTATTGTTTTTTCTTTCAAACTTGGCAGTTAGTGAACATAACAAATTATTAACAATTATTATAGTTTTTTTATTATTATTATTATTCTTTATTATTAATACGTAATAATAATATTAATAAAAACTATAATAATAGTTATAAACTATTTAATTATAGGTCGTGAATTTCCTTTCAAGATCGTAATTTCGGGAATCGCCGGCAAAAGCTCATTAGCATACCCCGATGCGGAAAACGACGGGAAGTCCACCCAGTGGCCGCAATTTTATTGCAGCATAAATCCGAAGGCGTATGAACACGTAATCCAGTCGAATTGAAGCCCGCAGCCGTCTATTCATGGATTGAGGTTTTCGACTAGCAAAAAAACGCGCGTAATTTGAAATTACTCCAGTCTAACACCAGTTAGACAGGCGTAATGGCTCTGTGAATCTGGCCCACTGTGTTTATATATTGGGGGTCACACATTGTGGGACCACCTCTATATACACATAGTGGGGTCACCTCTATATATACACATAGTGGGGTCACCTCTATATACACATAGTGGGGTCACCTCTATATATACACATAGTGGGGTCACCTCTATATATACTGTTGTGGCAATCCGGGGGTGTGCAAAGCACACCGCCATCTTGCCATGTGCTCTAAAGCACATTCCCTATCTTAAATGAAATAATGCCATGTTTAAGCTAAAAGATTTACTCACCATCCATTCCATGCCCATCCATACCAATCAAGAGACATTACCACAGCTTGCTCTCATCCATCGCTCCCCAGCATCTCTGCCCTCAGCAGCAGCTAGCTCCATTTATTTATAGTGTCAACAAAAGTGACAAAAGAAGGTGGTGGCTTTACAAAACAGCCAATCAAACATGTTTGTATACTTTCAAAAGAACCAATCACAGACATGTGATTCAAAATAATGCTAGCAGTGAGGTGTGCAAAACAGCTGGGTGCTAAGCCATGCTCTGTAAAACAAAAGACTCAGAAAGCATGGCTCAGCACAAAGCCATCTGCAAGCCAAACTGTCGCCATCTTTGCCAACCATACTAAAATCATGGATAAGATACCCATAAAATCTGTATAGTTATGCTACAGTTTTCATGTACGCAGATCTGTCCACTCGGAGTCATTTAATGCAGTCGATAAGAAGTGGCCAGTTCCTTGCTGAGGCATAAATGAACATCCCGAAAAGGAGCTCGCAAATTGTTGTCCATGAAAAGGTGTTGCGCCAATGGCCTTCCACCAACGTCTGTATGCGTGAATACGCTCACCTGAGCGCATTACAGCAAAACTGACACTGGGGGGACATCTGACAACATACATTTATAGAATTTTCCACAACAATACACATAGTGGGATCCCCTTTATATACACATAGTGGGGTCACCTCTATATACACATAATGGGGTCACCTCTATATATACACATAGTGGGGTCACCTCTATATATACACATAGTGGGGTGACCACTATATATACACATAGTGGGATCACCTCTATATATACACATAGTGGGATCACCTCTATATACACATAGTGGGGTCACCTCTATATACACATAGTGGGGTCACCTCTAGGCATGTGCATTTCGTTTCGTTCCGAATCGAAATTCGGACGAATTTTCCATTATTCGGACATTCGGATGCATACGAATTCCCGAATTGCCATATTAGCGAAAAATTTCGACCGTTTTCAGAATTCGTTTGTTTTCGACCGAATTTCGAAAAAAAAATGGTCGAAATCGAATTTTTTTTTTTTTTTTCGAATTCCGAATCGAATACCCGCGGACTAAATTCGATCGGAATTCGAAAAAAAAAATATATATATATTTTCGGATTTAATTCGAAAAAAATTCTATTCGAAAAGAGACTATTTGTTTTCTAATCTGGTTGAAATATTTTCGATTTCGACTGTTTTTTTTCGAAATTCGGTCGAAAACGAACGAATTACGAAAACAAATTCAACACATGTAACGAACCTAACTTAACGAAATTTATTAAATGACGAATTGAAACGAAACGAAACAAAACAAATTTTTCACTTTTGCACATGCCTAGTCACCTCTATATATACACATAGTGGGATCACCTCTATATACACATAGTGGGGTCACCTCTATATATAAACATAGTGGGGTCACCTCTATATATACACATAGTGGGATCACCTCTATATACACATAGTGGGGTCACCTCTATATATACACATAGTGGGATCACCTCTATATACACATAGTGGGGTCACCTCTATATATAAACATAGTGGGGTCACCTCTATATATACACATAGTGGGATCACCTCTATATACACATAGTGGGGTCACCTCTATATATACACATAGTGGCATCACCTCTATATACACATAGTGGGGTCACCTCTATATATAAACATAGTGGGATCACCTCTATATATACACATAGTGGGATCACCTCTATATACACATAGTGGGGTCACCTCTATATATACACATAGTGGGATCACCTCTATATACACATAGTGGGGTCACCTCTATATATACACATAGTGGGATCACCTCTATATACACATAGTGGGATCACCTCTATATACACATAGTGGGGTCACCTCTATATATACACATAGTGGAGTGTGCCATGCCACATACACAGCCACTGTGCCACGTTATTCAGATGGCTGGCACTCACCAGGGGGCCGGCCATCTGAATAGTGGGCAGCAGCAACAATACATAGATTGTTGATCAGTGGCAGTGCAGAAGCGAGAGGGGGCGGCGCTCCTGCGCCCTCTATGGATGCACCGCCACTGATCATGACACTCACTAATATATGATGATCCATCTAAATGTGCATATATTTTGTGTAAGATCGATCAATGAGGTGTAAAGAGCAAGAATAAAAATGACTGTTTTTTTCTCTCTCTAGGACAAAACGATGAACGTCTCAACGTCATTAAGGCTGAACGTGATAAAATGATGGAGGACAAAGAAACACATAAAACTCCATCCACCAATGAAGAACAGAAGACAACTATGGAGGACAAAGAAACACAAGTCACTCCATCAACCACTGAGGACAAGAATGTACAGGCCTCAACAATGGAGGACAAAGGCATACAAGTCACTCCATCCAACGATGAAGACCAGAAGACTGTACAGACTGTGTCTATAGAGGACAAAAAGACACAAGCTACTCTAGCCATTGATAAAGACCAGAAGACTGTACAGACTGTGTCTATGGAGGACAAGAACACACAAGTCACTCCTTCCACCGATGAAGACCAGAAGACTGTACAGACTGTGTCTATGGAGGACAAGAACACACAAGTCACTCCTTCCATCGATGAAGACCAGAAGACTGTACAGACTGTGTCTATGGAGGACAAAGAGACACAGGCCACTCTATCCATCGATGAAGACCAGAAGACTGTACAGACTGTGTCTATGGAGGACAAAGAGACACAGGCCACTCTATCCACCGATGAAGACCAGAAGACTGTTCAGACTGTGTCTATGGAGGACAAAGAGACACAAACCACTCCATCCATTGATGAAGACCAGAAGACTGTACAGACTGTGTCTATGGAGGACAAAGAGACACAAGCCACTCCATCCATCGATGAAGACCAGAAGACTGTACAGACTGTGTCTATGGAGGACAAAGAGACACAAACCACTCCATCCATCGATGAAGACCAGAAGACTGTACAGACTGTGTCTATGGAGGACAAAGAGACACAAGCCACTCCATCCATCGATGAAGACCAGAAGACTGTACAGGCTGCAACTATGGAAGACAAAGAGACACAAGCCACTCCATCCATCGATGAAGACCAGAAGACTGTACAGGCTGCAACTATGGAAGACAGAGAACCATATTTCGTATCACTCTCATCACTCTTTTACATATCAAGCAATCCATCTTTATCTTCGTCACTCAGCAGTGATGTTGAGAGTCTGCAATCTTCACCCATTGGCAGCACAAACCATGAGATGGCTTCACCAGTCCCATGCGCCAGTGCCATCAAGGACCAGTCATGCGTACTCTCCTTTGAAAAGATGACCTGTCATAGAATGCTCGGAGAGGGATACTACGGGATTGTGGTGTTGGCCTCTCATCCCGCCATTGACCAGAAGCTGGCAGTTAAATTAGTACAAAAGAAAAAACTGCTGGAAAAGGCTGGTAATTACAAGATGATTTTCACAGAACGTGACGTGCTGAAGGCAGCCAGCGAGAGTCCATTTATTACACATCTGTATGGAACGTTCCAGACAAAGGTAAGTCTTTTCACCTTCCACTTTCTTCACCTCTTTCCTGTACTGCACTCCACTACTGATCCAGACCCCCTAAAATTGTTATGCAAATGGTGACTTTTTTGGGAGATGAAATTTACACAAGGCTAAGCAACCCCCTTCCCACCTCATATGACGGTCTTCACACCTGTCAAATAGTCCCTAAGGCACCGAGTGCTGAATTGTGAGAGGCTTCACTCCGGCTGTAGTGGGTGGAAAGCAGTATGGGTAAGAGCAGAACTCTAGAGTGCCTCCTACAAGCCTAGAGGTCGGTTAGGTAAACTGCACAGAGTAGAGGTTTTATTTAAAAAAAAAATCATTTTAACCACTTAAGACCCGGACCTTTAGGCAGGTAAAGGACTCGGCCAGTCTTTGCGATTTGGCACTGCGTCGCTTTAACTGACAATTGCGCGGTCTTGCGACGTGGCTCCCAAACAAAATTGGCGTTGTTTTTTTCCCACAAATAGAGCTTTCTTTTCTTGGTATGTGATCACCTCGGCGGTTTTTATTTTTTGCGCTATAAACAAAAATAGAGCGACAATTTTGAAAGAATATCAATATTTTTTACTTAAATATCCCACAAAAATATATAAAAAATAATAATTTTCCCTCAGTTTAGGCCGATACGTATTCTTCTGCCTATTTTTGGTAAAAAAAAATCGCAAGAAGCGGTTATCGATTGGTTTGAGCAAAATGTATAGCGTTTACAAAATAGGGGATAGTTTTATTGCATTTAAAAAAAAAAAAATCTACTACTAATGGCTAGCGATCAGCGTGCGACATTATGGCGGACACTTCGGACAATTTTGACACATTTTTGGGACCATTGTCATTTTCACAGCAAAAATGCATTAAAAATGCACTGATTACTGTGAAAATTACAATTGCAGTTTGGGAGTTAACCACTAGGGGGGCGCTAAAGGGGTGAAGTGTGACGTCGTCTGTGTTTCTAACTGTAGGGGGGCGGGGCTGGACGTCATTGATTGTGTTTCCCTATATCAGGGAACACACGATCAATGACGGCGCCACAGTGAAGAACAGGGAAGTTGTGTTTACACACCGCTCTACTCCTTCAGCTCCGGGAACCGATCGCGGGACTCCAGCGGCGATCGAGTCCGCGGGTCCTGCGGCCGCGGAGCTTCGGACCGAGTCGCGGGCGCGCGCCCGCGACCCACGGCTGGGCACTTAAAGAGGACGTACCTGTATGCGCCTGTGCCCAGCTGTGCCATTCTGCCGACGTATATCTGCAGGAGGCGGTCCTTAAGTGGTTAAGAGACAGCCATTGTTGACCTGCTTTTGAAATGACTACCTGGTTGCTTCTGGTATCAAAGCTTTGAGTCACTTAGAAAAAAAAAAGTCTGCAGCTAGCCAGAGGCGTTCCTAGGGGGGTGCGGGGGGTGCGGTCCGCCCCGGGTGACATGTGGGGGGGGGGGCGGTAGAGGTGCAGGTGGCTGTGTAATGTAAAAGGGGTGCAGTGATGCAGGGTGCTGTGTAATGTAAAGGGGTGCAGAGGGCTGTGTAGTGTAAAAGGGTCCAGAGGTGCAGGGGGCTATGTGATGTAAAGGGGTGCAGAGGTGCAGGCGGCTGTGTAATGTAAAAGGGGTGCAGTGATGCAGGGTGCTGTGCAATGTAAAAGGGTCCAGAGATGCAGGGTGCTATGAGATGTAAAGGGGTCCAGTGATGCAGGGTGCTGTGTAATGTAAAGGGGTCCAGTGATGCAGGGTGCTGTGTAATGTAAAAGGGGTCCAGTGATGCAGGGTGATGTGTAATGTAAAGGGGTGCAGAGGTGCAGGCGGCTGTGTAATGTAAAAGGGGTGCAGTGATGCAGGGTGCTGTGCAATGTAAAAGGGTCCAGAGATGCAGGGTGCTATGAGCTGTAAAGGGGTCCAGTGATGCAGGGTGCTGTGTAATGTAAAGAGGTCCAGTGATGCAGGGTGCTGTGTAATGTAAAGGGGTGCAGAGGGCTGTGTAGTGTAAAAGGGTCCAGAGGTGCAGGGGGCTATGTGATGTAAAGGGGTGCAGAGGTGCAGGCGGCTGTGTAATGTAAAAGGGGTGCAGGGTGCTGTGTAATGTAAAGGGGTGCAGAGGGCTGTGTAGTGTAAAAGGGTCCAGAGGTGCAGGGGGCTATGTGATGTAAAGGGGTGCAAAGGTGCAGGCGGCTGTGTAATGTATAAGGGGTGCAGTGATGCAGGGTGCTGTGCAATGTAAAAGGGTCCAGAGATGCAGGGTGCTATGAGATGTAAAGGGGTCCAGTGATGCAGGGTGCTGTGTAATGTAAAGGGGTGCAGAGGGCTCAGGGCCGGATTAACAGAGGGGCTGATGGAGCTCCAGGCCCCTTTCTCAAGATAGGCCCATTTGCGCAAAGAAAAAAAAAACGAAAAAAAAATAAAAAGTTTGACTTCGGGGGTTGTAGCTCGACGACCAGAGGTCACAGAAACCCCACATTTGGGGGGTAGGCAGTTGAAGACCTACCCCACAACGGGTCAAAATATGGGATGGCTATCATTTATGGTTCCGGAGATACGGGCCTGCTTGCACAGCCTGTCAGAAGCTACATACAGAGTGGCCGTTATAAATACAAGCTGACACACTGCAGCAGACTGAGAAAAAAATCATCATTTGTTTTTTTGATAGAAAATTACTCTATGGTGGTCTTTGTAACTTTTTATGTTGCACAGTAAAGAGCTGTGCGATTCTGGCTAAAATGACAACTGCAATTTTTTTTGCTTAAATGATAGATCACAATTCTTTCACGATTCGTGCGGCATAACATCATCTTTCACATTAAAATAAAAAATGGGCCAACTTTACTGTTTTGTTTTTATTATTCATTGAAGTTGGCAAATGCAGCGTGACATAAAATATTGCAGAAATTGCCATTTTTGTCTCTGCTAAAATATATATAATGTTTGGCGGTTCCAAGTAATTTTCTAGCAAAAAATATTGCTTTTTAACTTAAACAAGTGTTGGACTTTAAGTGGTTACATTTCTTGCATTTACACACAGAAGTTTGATCTAAAAAGGTAGTTGGTTACTGTGACGGTAGTAGAAAATATCCCCGTCAAGCCTTCCCTTCTTCTTCCATAAAAGAAATCACCCCAATATTCCCCGACTTAGGAATATCCGTGGAATCGCCGAATCATCCACACATGAGCCATGGCTTAATACTGGATGTAAACAGGACACACTTTAATGGCAAAACTCTGCAAATTTATATACACAGTTACAAGCTTGTCATCAATCAAAGAACAATGAAATCTCCACCCCCTTTTCCACACACTGGGGGTTTCCATACAGAGGCATTTCGGCACCGCAAGCTTGACACATCACATTCTTGAATTTGAATTCACATAACCTTTAGAATACACAATCACAGATCTAAAAGACATTTAGTAATTATCTCCCAGAGAGAGAAGCCCCCAGGGGGTAATTACTACCATGAAGCAATCAGAACAACAATTAACATGAGTCAATTATCTAATCGGTTGGCTAGGTCGTCTCGTCTGTGACACGGCTATTCATCTGCAGAACACAATGGAAAAGTATTTCACAAGCCACTTAGCATTGAAAGGTCATTGTCCCGTACTGGCAGCATGGCAATCTGGTTTAAACAGGTTTTACAGATGCCTCTACAAAGGGGAAAGTAATCCAATTATCCAGGCTAGAGGCAGAACCCATAACACACAGACATTAACATTAGCAGGGAGAGGATTAGACTGAAGTATATAGGCAATTGCATAAAAGTCCTTCACAATGGCCCCCCCTTTTTCTCCCTGCTCCGGCAACTTGGTTGGACCTTTCCTGGTCCAGTAGGGTTGACGGGTTCAGAGCTTTTAGTCCGAGGTTAACTCCGTTTGGCGTGACAATCCATCGGCATTCCCGTTTTGCTTGCCTGGGCGGTAATGAATCGTAAAGTCATAGGGCTGTAAGGCCAAGCTCCAGCGTAGCAAACGGCCGTTGTCCCCTGAAACCCGGTTAAGCCACACCAAGGGGTTGTGATCGGTGATGAGAGTGAAAGCCCGGCCATAAAGGTAAGGTGTGAGCTTTTTGAGGGCCCATATCAAGGCCAAACACTCTTTTTCAATGGTGGCGTAACTGACCTCCCTTGGCAACAGCTTCCGACTCAGGTATGCCACCGGATGCTCTCCTCCATCCTCCCCGATCTGGCTTAGTACTGCCCCCAGTCCAAACATTGAAGCGTCTGTGTGAACAATAAATCTTTTGTTAGGATCTGGGGTAATCAACACCGGAGCATTAACCAGAGCAGTCTTTAGTGCTTGGAAAGCCACCTCGCATTCCGGGGACCACAGGACTTGTCGGGGTAGCTTCTTTTTGGTTAAGTCGGTCAGGGGTTTGGCCAGGGCGCTGTAGTCGGGTACAAAGCGTCTGTAATAGCCGGCTGTGCCCAAGAAAGCCATGACTTGTGTCTTGGTGTGGGGAGTGGGCCAATTGGCAACGGCCTCGATCTTAGCCGGCTCCGGCCGTTGCTTACCACATCCTACTCGGTGGCCCAAATATTGTACCTCCGCCATACCCAAATGACATTTGTCGGGTTTCAGGGTCAGCCCGGCCCCTTTGATCCTATCCAATACTATCCCTACGTGCTCTAGGTGCGCTTCCCATGTATCGCTGTAGATGGCGATGTCATCCAGGTAAGCACATGCAAAGCTCTGGAGACCCCCAAGTAACTGATCCACCATCCGTTGGAAGGTGGCCGGGGCGTTCTTCATCCCGAACGGCATAACCCGGAATTGGTATAGGCCGAATGGGGTGATGAAGGCTGACTTGGGTCTGTCCTCTTCTGCTAGGGGGATCTGCCAATATCCCTTGCATAGGTCTATTGTGGTCAGATACTTCCCTGCAGAGATACGGTCAAGCAGCTCGTCCATCCGTGGCATCGGATAGGCGTCCGTAACTGTCTTGTCATTGAGGCGCCGGTAATCTACACAGAAGCGGGTTGTCCCATCCTTCTTGGGCACTAAGACTACTGGCGAGGCCCAAGGACTTTCTGAGGGTTCGATTACGCCTAGCCGAAGCATCTCATCTATTTCCTTCCGCATCCCCTCCCGGACTGCTTCGGGGATACGGTAAGGAGGCTGTCTCAGGGGTGCCTGTCCTGGAGTCTCCACCTTGTGTATGGCTAGGAGTGTGTATCCAGGCTCCTGAGAGAATGTGGCCTGTTTTGTTTCTAGTAAGCGACCAGCTTGAGCCCGCTCTTGCGGCCCCAGCTGTTCCCCTAGCTGGACTTTCTCTATCTGGGTCATCCCCTCGTTACTGCCCAATAGGTCGGGAAGGGGTAGGGTCTCTGTGTCTTCTCCTGCTGGTGCACAGATAGCGGCTACCTCCTCCGCCCGTTCCTGATAGGCGTTGAGCATGTTGATGTGAAAGGTTCGTTTCACCTCTTCATCCTCGCAACTGGCTATTGTGTAGGTAGTGTCGCATATCTGTCCTATAACTTTATAGGGGCCCAGCCAGGCAGCCTGGAGCTTGTCTGTTCGGACCGGCCTTAATACCATGACCTTTTGGCCTATCTGAAAGCTCCGGTGCCTAGCCCGTCGGTCATACCATACCTTCTGGCGCTGTTGTGCCGCCTGGAGGTTCTCTCGCACGGTCTGGGCTAATTCTTCCATGCGGTCTCTCAGCTCCAGGACATAAGGTACAACCGGGGTCCCCTCAATTTCTGTTTGCCCCTCCCAGTGATCCTTGATGAGATCTAAGGGCCCCCTCACCCGCCTCCCATAGAGAAGTTCGAAGGGTGAGAATCCAGTCGATTCCTGCGGCACCTCTCGGTAGGCAAAGAGAAGGTGCGGCAGGAATCGCTCCCAATCCTTGTTATCCCCCGTGAATGACTTCAACATTTGCTTTAGCGTTCCGTTGAATCGCTCGCACAGGCCGTTAGTCTGGGGGTGGTATGGGGAGCTAGTCAGGGATTTAACTCCACAGGTTTTCCATATCTGCTGGGTTACCTCGGCCGTGAATTGTGTACCTTGGTCGGACAGGACCTCCTTGGGAAAGCCTACTCGGGAAAATACTTTAACTAGGGCCTCTGCTACGGTCTCAGCCTGTATGTTAGAGAGGGCTACCGCTTCAGGGTAACGGGTGGCGTAGTCTACCACGGTGAGTATATACCGCTTGCCGGAACGGCTAGGTTGGGCCAGGGGCCCTATAATGTCCACAGCTACCCTTGTGAACGGTTCTTCAATAATGGGCATGGAAACTAGTTTAGCCTTTGGGTGGTCTCCCTTTTTACCTATACGTTGGCATACCTCGCACGTTTGACAATATGCCCTGACGTCGTCGGATACCCCAGGCCAGAAGAAGTTCTGGGTTATCCGATACCCTGTCTTGCGTATTCCCAAATGGCCTGCCAAGGGTACGTCGTGCCCAATCCTCAATAACTCCTGCCGGTACTTTCGGGGAACTACCAGCTGGCGTTTTTGCTTAGGCCCTGGTGCATTACCCTGGGTCTCGGTGAGCCTGTACAAGCGGCCTTTCTCCCAGATAAACTGCTCCTTCTCTAACCCCCCTTGGCCCCCCTTGGCTTTCTCTCGATACTTTCTGAGGGAAGGGTCTCCGGTCACCTCCCGCCCAAAGTCCTCTGGGGTGTCCCAGGGTAGGGGTTCTACAGTCAAGGGTAGGTTGGGTTGGCTTACCTGGGTCTCAGTAGGAAGGGGATGGCTCTCGGCAGCGCGACTTTGCGCTCTGGTGGTTACGGCGTGGGCCTCCTGAGCGGTGGTAGAGGCGAACGCCGAAGTCAGGGGCCCAATGTCGTTGCCCAAGATGACTTCAGAAGGTAAGTCCTTCATGACGCCCACATGAACATTGCCAGCTCCTGCACCCCAGTCCAGGTGTACCTGTGCAGTAGGAATACGGTATACTGCCCCCCCTGCCACTCTCACAGCAATTGATTTCCCTGGTTTCTCTGATGCATTAATCAGGTGTCTTTGTACCAACGTGATGGTCGCCCCACTGTCTCTTAATCCCCGGACGGTTTTTCCGTTAACCATGACCAGCTGACAATGGTGTTTCCTGTTGTCCGTAATAGCAGATTGTACCACGTGGACTTCGTAAAGGGTGCCCCATGGTTCTTCCTGACCCAGCTCCTGGGAATCCCAAGCCGAGTCTACACAATGGGCTGCTGCTGGTGGGCGGTACCCAGGTCGAGACCAATTTGACCTGGTGTTGTCATCCATGGGGCAATTCTGCTTGAAGTGACCCATCTGTTTGCACCGGAAGCAGCGTTGTTCATTGTCCTCCTGGCGTGGATAGCGAGGGCTAGATGTCACCAGTCTGTTAGGAGGTTGGTATCTAGCGGCTGGTGGGTGTGAGGGCACCGTTGGTCGTGGCAGTTGTACCCGTGGTGTGACCTGGTTCATCTTGCGAGTATCCGCATATTCATCGGCCAACTTAGCGGCCTCTGGTAGAGTCATGGGCCTGCGATCTCTCACCCAGTCTTTGACATCCGTCTGGATGTGATTGTAAAATTGCTCCAGGAGCATTAGTTGCAAAATGTCCTCTGCGGTGGTGGCCTGGCTGCTGTTAACCCAGTTAGAGGCCGACAGGGATAACTGGCATGCCCATTCCACGTAAGAGTCTTTCGTGGCTTTGCGTGAGTCCCTGAACTTCTGTCGGTAGGACTCTGGGGTTACTGCATAACGAGCTAGGAGCACTTCTTTAACCCTGGCGTAGCTATGGATCTCCTGCTCTGGCACAGTCCGGAAAGCATCAGAAGCTTTGCCTGACAATTTGCCTGACAATATTGAAACCCACTCTCCTCTAGCTATTCGGTGCAGGCTACATTGTCTCTCAAAATCTGCCAGGTAGTTATCAATTTCACAGTCTTTTTCATCAAAAGCTTTAAAAGCGCTAAACGGAATCTTCTTTGTGTCTGCTGTGCTGTACTCACTGTTTGGAGAATGTGCGGCTGCTTGTTGGACTGCTGCCAGTTTTAACTGTAGCTCAGCGTCTCTTGTTTGTTTAGCCTCCTCCGCTAACAGGGTCATCACTTTCAGCACCACATCCGCCGTTGGGTTCGGACCGAACCATGCTAGTTTCTCTCTTATTAGCTTGTTGGCTGGTGATTCCTCATCCCGAATCACTGGTGTCTCCATCTCTTGTACTGCTGGCGTTGCTGCAACCGAGTTCTCCTGGTCTAGCTCCATTAATTCTGCTATGATGACCCGCTTGGTTTTGTTGCTAGCAATCCTTCCACGAACTTCAAGTAGTTCTTTCAGTGTATTTCTTTTAAGCCGGGTGTAGCAGTCCTCCATTCACTGTTCCCAGTGTCTGCTTGGAATCCTGGTGTAAAGGAAAGTAGAAGGGAAAATCCCGCTGCTGCCATCCAGTGTGACGGTAGTAGAAAATATCCCCGTCAAGCCTTCCCTTCTTCTTCCATAAAAGAAATCACCCAATATTCCCCGACTTAGGAATATCCCTGGAATCGCCGAATCATCCACACATGAGCCATGGCTTAATACTGGATGTAAACAGGACACACTTTAATGGCAAAACTCTGCAAATTTATATACACAGTTACAAGCTTGTCATCAATCAAAGAACAATGAAATCTCCACCCCCTTTTCCACACACTGGGGGTTTCCATACAGAGGCATTTCGGCACCGCAAGCTTGACACATCACATTCTTGAATTTGAATTCAATTAACCTTTAGAATACACAATCACAGATCTAAAAGACATTTAGTAATTATCTCCCAGAGAGAGAAGCCCCCAGGGGGTAATTACTACCATGAAGCAATCAGAACAACAATTAACATGAGTCAATTATCTAATCGGTTGGCTAGGTCGTCTCGTCTGTGACACGGCTATTCATCTGCAGAACACAATGGAAAAGTATTTCACAAGCCACTTAGCATTGAAAGGTCATTGTCCCGTACTGGCAGCATGGCAATCTGGTTTAAACAGGTTTTACAGATGCCTCTACAAAGGGGAAAGTAATCCAATTATCCAGGCTAGAGGCAGAACCCATAACACACAGACATTAACATTAGCAGGGAGAGGATTAGACTGAAGTATATAGGCAATTGCATAAAAGTCCTTCACAGTTACAATGTTTCATGTTGTTTACAAACTTGGCAGACTGCCCGGATATTTTCTTTACACACAGAAGTTTATCCCTTTGATCTAAGAAGAAAGTGTTAGTTACAATGTTTCCTGCTAAGAACTTAGCAGACTGCCCAGATATTTACTTTTGACAGCTGAAAGTCTCTCCACTTGTTATATGATAGAATCAGCAAACTCTGCATTGGAGATGTCAGGGGGGTTGAATCAAGATCACGATTTTTTAATGATTAATTGTGCAGCTCTAGAACGGTACTGTATTTGCTCAGCAATTTTTCAAACGTGTTTTTTGGAAATAAACTGTTCATTTATTTAAAAAAAACACTAAAGTTAGCACGATTTTTTTTTTGGTATACTAAGCGATGCTTTAAATTTTTTTTTAGGTTATATGTTTAGAGTTACAGAGGAGGTCTAGTGCTAGAATTATTGCTCTCGCTCTAACAATCGCGACGTATGTAACCTGTGTGTATCTGGCTCTGATACTAGCCAGTGCCTACCCAGCAACTGACTGGTATCTCTCCCCAGCCTGTCCCCACACACCCTCCCACCTGCTGACCTCTGGATGGGGGAATCACTCCTGTAGTGTTGTTGTGTTCTGCCAGTGAGGACAATGACCAGTGTTGCTATCTATAGCTGGCAACACTGATTGTTTTGGGAAAAACAGGCTGGTTGTACTCAAGTCGATTAATAGATTGACTCGTGTAAAACCAGCTAGCCCATACATAGATCGACTATGGCTGGTCTCTGCAGAATTGGTGTGATTTCAATCCATGTATGTACCGCTTAACCACCACGCAGTCCATAAACATCCTTCCACACCTGTACATAGTCTGTCATACTCTCCACACTTCTCTCCTATACATAGTGCCCACTGTCATACCCTCCACACTCCTCTCTTGTACATAGTGACCACTATCATACCATCCACACTCCTCTCCTATACAGAACACCCACTGTCATACCCCCCCCCCCTCCCACACTCCTCTCCTGTACATAGTGCCTGCTGTCATACACTTCTCTCCTGTACATACCGCCCACTGTCATACTCTCCACACTCCTCTCCTGTACATACTGCCCACTGTCATACCCTCCACACTCCTCTCCTGTACATAGTGCCCACTGTTAGACCACAGTACTGCCGGCTTCCCTCCTCTTCATCCGGTTGTTGCTGTGGATGTTTTAGGATGAGTGAGGAAAGGGGCCAGTAAATATGCAATTTTCTGGGCCCTTCCCTTTCTGAATGAACATAGTGAGTGATCGGTAGAGTGTGTTTGAGCTTTGGGGTGCACACCCTAATGCCAAAGGCTGCGCACACCTATGCCTCTCCTGTACATTGTGCCTTTTGACGTACCCTTTGCACCCTTCTCCTGTACATAGTGCCCAATGTTAGACCCTCCACATTCCTCTCACTCACCTGCAAATACTTCCCACTTATATACCATCCGTACTCCTCCCCTATGTCGCTTACCCGCAAAAACAGTTCTTTAAAATGATACTGAATACCCTCAATGTTACCAGCTCTAGAATGGACACAGTTTTGTTAGTTCAACTAAAGGAAATCTCAGTTCTCATATTTGTTCTGTTCCATTATTATAACTTATTTAATTTTGTGATTACTACTGTGATGTACAGAGGAACATCGGGGATCTCAGGTACTCTAAATATAGCACTTGTGAAAAAAAGTGTCCCTAAAAATATTTTTTAAATGTTGGCAACTATGCACTTATGCACTGCCCAAGGGCCACTGGGTCAGTAGGGGGCCCCATGAGAGGTTTCTGGTATCCTGTGATATTAAAGCGGTAGTAAACTTTCCTGACATTACTACTTTTTAGAGACCCTGGGGTAGGTTATGCCACAATGTACAAGTATGCACAGCATATTAGCACATTAGGGTACACTTACATTTTCAGACTGGGCCCTCCATTGCTGCGCTGTGATTCCCACGCATTTATTTATTTATTATTTATAAAAGGCCCCGCCAAAATCCTCAGCACCAGGCCCATGATGTTCTTAATCTGGCCCTGAGAGGGCTGTGTAGTGTAAAAGGGTCCAGAGCTGCAGGGGGCTATGTGATGTAAAGGGGTGCAGAGGTGCAGGCGGCTGTGTAATGTAAAAGGGGTGCAGGGTGTTGTGTAATGTAAAGGGGCCCAGAGGTGCAGGGTGCTGTGTAATGTAAAAGGGTCCAGAGGTGAAGGGGGCTGTGAGATGTAAAGGGGTCCAGTGATGCAGGGTGCTGTGTAATTTTAAAAGGGTCCAGTGATGCAGGGTACTGTGTAATTTTAAAGGGGTCCAGTGATGCAGGGTGCTGTGTAATTTTAAAGGGGTGCAGTGATGCAGGGGGCTGTGTAATGTAAAGAGGTCCAGAGGTGCAGGGTGCTGTGTAATGTAAAGGGGTCCAGTGATGCAGGGTGCTATGCAATGTAAAGTGGTCCAGAGGTGCAGTTGTGGAGAGGGGTACACAGTAGTAACAAAAATATTCTGAAGGATGCAGAGGTATGCAGGGGGCACAGTGGGGTGTTTTTACATTTTAAGGTGGGGGGGGGTGCCAGATATTGGATCCGCCCCGGGTGCCAAATGCTCTAGGTACGCCCCTGCAGCTAGCGAGACAGGAGAAGTCAGGCCTTCTGACCTACAGGGGGCTTCCAGGATGGTGAACCAAAGAATGAATTATTTCGATCACCAGAACCAGGGCCGCTGATAGGGCAGTACAGGCAGCCCTGTTGTACTGGGCCCGGACCCCAGCAGCTCCACAGGGGGGCCCGGGCAACTTTACAGTTAATTTTTGCCCATTAAAAAAAAGAGCTTTCTAAACTTCACCTTCTTTCCCCCTACTACTTGCTAAGTTAACCTCCCTGGCGGTATGATTCTGTCTGGAATTACGTACCAAAAGCGGTACAATTATTTTGCATGGAAATTCTGCGTTTTATACTGTAGGCCTGCAATTTTTAGGAATAACTCGCTTAAATTTGTCCAAACCAGAGTCTAGTAGACATCCCGGGTATGATAAAGTTTGAAACACAAAATCATAAAATTATAATATAATAAATAACTATAAATAATTATAACAAATAATAATGTAATTATAATAAAAATTATTCACTAATGTAATCAAATCAAAATCACTGAAATTTGCTCAGTTGCAGAATTGTCGCTGTCATTACTTTTATTTTTTTATGACGAATTTTCCCACAAATCGCTAGCTGCTCTAAAATCACTTTTGACATAAAGGGACACTTTTGGTTGCTATGGACAATCTACAGTTTGCAGGGAGAATTTTTTTTTTTTTATTATGTAAAAGTACATGCAGGGCACTGGGCAGACCACTAGGGACAGGGGGGGTGTATTTTTTACATACAGTACTGTAATCTATAAGATTACAGTATTCTGTATGTAATGTGTTTGTTTACATTTTTGAATTTGCCGCCGGTCTCCGCCCCCGTGCGCCGTTACGTCGCAGGAAACGGAGATCGGCGGCGCGCGGGCACTGTGTGAGCCGAATGGAGGACGCCACTCGCTCACACAGCGGGGATGCATCGCTGGATCCAGGGACAAGGTAAGTACAGTACCCCGCCTGGATCCAAGGTAAGCCAGCGCGCGCTGCAGGCTCTGCATATTGACCCCGAGCGCGACTCGGGGATATCGTTATTTACCTAAAAAATCCAACCCGAGTCGCGCTCGGGTTTACCGGCAGGGGGGTTAAGGGGCTGTAATTACATTTTCCTGGGCAACATCAAGTCATCAGAGAGGCCCAGGATGTGAGCGCAGTGGTGGGACTATTTCTTGTTTTTCGGGCGGATGTACATAAAAATTTCACCGCACATTACTCTGCTTTTTAATTAGTCCCGGCCACTGCTGCTCACTGCCTCCCCTGGTGGAGTGATACTATGATGCTGTGCTCCGCCCTCCCTCAACTCCTCAAGTGCAGAGTGCCGAGACAGAGATGATTCAACAGGCATGTCTGTGGATGACAAGGGAGCAAGAACCCGGGCACCATGGCTGCAGAGAACACAGTAAGGCCTTGTACACACGAGGGAATAAATCCGCTGAACATGGTCCGACGAAAAATCCGCTCGTGTGTAGGGGCAAACGGACCATTCTGGCCGGATTCCTCCGGCGGAAAAATTTCAAAGCATGTTTTGAAATTTTTCCGCCAGATAGCTGCCCGTCAGATATGTCCGCTGGTTAGTACGGCAAACCAGCGGACATATCTGCCCGCACATGCGTCGTATCCTGTGAATGGATCCGACGCATGCGCGCGGAAGTGTTTACTTCCTGGTGCGGTGACGTGGCGGCGTCAACGTCACCGCCGCGTCACTGCGCTGTCCGCCGGCGGGGAATTTGATCCGATGGTGTGTACAGCCATCGGATCAAAACATCCCGGCGTAAATATGCGCTGTAAACGGTCCGGGGACCGTTTACAGCGGATAAATTCCATCGTGTGTACAAGGCCTAAGTGATGCACAGAGGATAGAATCATCACTGTGTATTGCTTACACACAGCATGGCAAGTTACAGTTTATTTAGAATTATGATACTTACACAGGCAGCATAGTCAGCATGTGCTCTGTAATGGTCTGTCAGTGTCATATTGCTGTTGGGTGCTTACTTTGTTATGGCTGTACTGGGTTATAGTTTTTAACACACAGTACAGCCAAAGTCAGAACCCAAAAGCCATTTGACACTGACAGATCCATGACAGAACACATGCTGTCTGTGCTGCCTGTGTGATTTTCTTAATGCTGGTGAAGATGCAGTGAGATGTTGTTTTACACTTGCATTTGGGGGGGCAGTAAACATGTGCCCCCAACCACTTCCCTTTAACCACTTCCTGTCCAGCAATGTACTGGTACATTGCTGGATTGTAAGGGTGATATCTTGATCTTTGCTACAGCGATGATCAAAATATAATTTCCTGACGCATTCATGGCAGCACACACTGGGTTGTGACTCCGCCCCCACAACCTGACAGGATTGGTTAGCTATAAATCTGAGTGGGAGACACCCGGCGTCATTCTCTTTTTTTATCCTCACCTGAACAGGACTGGAACGGACGTACAGCTCGCCTCCTACCGCTATCGCCCCAGCAGGTTCAGCCTCTCCTGTTTGGAAGTCCCCCCTGTACAGTCTCTAATAGAGCTTTATGGGGGGAACCCCGCTCTGGTGGTCTCGGGGGTCAAAATCCCGGCGAATACCTGGCATCCTACAAGCTCTAAATGAGCTTAGATTTGGCAGTGGCTCCCCTTACCTTCCTTGAAATCCTCTTTTCTATCCAGGTCTGTCTCCCCTTCTTTCTGGTATAATTGGGTTATTGGAGACAGCAGACTGCTGGGCCTTGTGGTTCCTCGCTCCTGGCGTCCCTCTGGCCGCTCTGCGCATGCACGCAGCGGAATGATGACGTCAGGGGCTTACTCGCCCTCATCCAAGATGGCGCGGGGTCGCGCGCGGCGACACTGCGCATGCGCGATCGCGTCATCAACGCCGCGACGGTGGCGCCAACTTTAAATAGGAAACTTTTCCTTTTTTTCTCCGAGGTTGCTGCTTTGCTCCAACTTCTCTATATTACTTGCCCCAGGTAAGCCTTGTTCTTTCCCCAGAATGGCTGTGTCCCTCTCCCTTCCTAACCCTTTTTCTCTTCCTCTTGTTTCCTCCAGCTGCTACTTCTCTGCTTTATGGAGTCCACTGCCCTAGCAGACCACTGCCAACAAACAAGGTAGGTAGGCCATCAATAGAGGTAAGTAGAGAAGAGAAAAAAGAGAGCCGGCCACTAAACACTGCCTTCTTTCGCAGTCCCACCAGGCCCAGCGATGCAAGCCCACGGCGCAGGGAGAGATCCAGACATTCATCTAGAAGATCCCGCAGAAGTCGGTCAAGAACCTCCTCCCGCTACCGCCGATCTAGGCGCAGCCGATCACGCCATAGTCGATCTCGCCACAGCGGGTCTCATTGGAGACGATCTCCCTCAGTGCACCGCGAACGTTGCCATACCCGTCCTGCGGCTAATGCCTGCTGGGTGTGTGGTGCCATTGCAATGCCAGGAAAATTAGCATGTCGCACCTGCTTCAATGAAGCGGTTGGAGAAAGGGAGATGGACGCCAGGACAGCGACAAGTCTTGCCAGAGATCCAGTGCAGGATTCAAACTGGACCCCTCTAACCGGCGGGGACCCCACCCCAGGCACCTCATCGGCTCTTGACCCCTATGCCCAACTAGCGGGGACCCTGTCCGACCAGGAAGAGCATGAGATGACATCAGGATTTGACTTCAGCCTAGTTGAGCCCTTTGCACGCTCCATTAAGGAGGCTATAGGCTGGGAGGACCCCGTGGCAGAACCGAAGGTTGGGAAATATTTTCCCGAATTAAGAAGGGATCCGGAACTATTTCCTTTCATAGATGAGTTAGAAGATCTCATTAAAGATGAGTGGGAAAAACCTGATAGGCGGCCTAGCCTCTCTAATAAGCTTGCTAAGCTGTACCCGCTAATGGAGTCCAAGGTGTCTCCCCTTATCAACGCTCCCGTTGTCGATTCATCCCTGATGCGACTCGCCCGCCATGTCACCTTACCGATAGAGGACACGGTCTCGTTCCGAGATGTGCTTGACCGCAAGATGGATCTGGAATTGAAGAAATCGTACTCTTCAGCAGGGGGAGCCTGTAGACCAGTGATTGCTACGGCTGCAGTCGCCAAAGCCATGTCCACATGGGCAGCCAATGCGGAGAAGGCCCTCTTAGAAGGGACTGACCAGAGGGAGGTGATATCCTCGTTACAAGAAATTAGGCTAGCAGGAGACTTTGTGGCAGGAGCCTCAGTGGATATCATTCGCTCCTCGGCTCGCTCCATGTTAGCCTCGGTAATGGCCCGCAGAGCCTTATGGCTGAAACCCTGGGTCGCTGACTCAAACTCCAAGTCCAACTGGTGCAAGATCCCGTATGATGGCGTAAACCTGTTTGATGCGAAATTAGATACGGCAATCTCCAAAGTTACCGGAGGAAAATCGGGGCTTATCCCCTCCGACAGGAGACCCAAGCCCCAGAGGGGGCCTACCCTCAGGCGCAATCTGCCCGATAGGTACAGGGAAGCCAGGAATTATCGCCCAGGCAGGGAATTTAGAAGAGATGGGAGATCTACTCGCCCCCCCTTTGCTAGGGGTCAAAAGATGAAGGCCATTACCACAGGGGACCAGCAAAAGTTTTTTTGAAAATTCGCCTGCCCACCCAGCTCAGGTGGGCGCCAGGCTCAGGAATTTTGCACAACTTTGGGCGGAACATTTAGAAGATCAATGGGCCCTTTCCACGGTCAAACAAGGCCACAAATGGAGCTTTATGGGGACATTGCCTCACACGGTTTTTCAACCCACCAAAATTCCCTCCTCCCCAGACAAAAGGAAACTTCTATTGCAGTACGTCTCGGATTTAATTCGGAAGGAAGCAGTCATAGAGGTCCCTTCCCACCAGAAAGGCAGGGGATTTTATTCCCCTCTGTTTCTGGTGCGAAAGAAATCAGGAGACCTTCGGCCTGTATTGGACCTCAAACGTCTAAACAAAAGGATCCAAATAGAAGCCTTCAAAATGGAAAGTCTCCAGTCTATTCTTCTGGCAGTGAACTTAGGAGATTGGATGCTGTCCGTCGACCTGTCAGACGCCTACCTTCACATACCAATCCACCCCGCTTTTCAGAAATTCCTTCGTTTTTCCATCGGGCAACACCACTTTCAGTTTCGATGCCTGCCCTTCGGCATCTCTTCAGCACCCAGGACATTCACAAAGGTCCTCCTCCCGCTCATAGCACTCCTCAGGGAGAGGGGCTTGCGGGTTCACCATTATTTGGACGACATACTGCTCCTAGCGGCGGATCAGGAGACTCTGCTCTTCCAACGCAACATCCTAGTCTCAACCCTTCAGAGCTTCGGGTGGTTAATCAATTGGCAGAAGAGCAGTCTAGAACCCTCACAGGTGATGACGTTCCTCGGAGCACAGTTGGATACGAGACAGAACAGGGTGCAGTTGCCTCTAGAGAAGGTGGAACCCCTAGCTCGGAAGGTGCAAAACCTACTATCCTCCAAATCTACGTCGGCCATGTCCTGCCTCAGCCTGTTGGGCTCTATGTCCTCAACTATACCCATGATCCAGTGGTCCCAGTGGCGAATGAGGTCTTTACAAAACACTTTTCTCAGACAGTGGGACGGGACCTCAATGCACCAACCCATCAACATTCCCAGCCATGTGAGACCCGACCTTTTTTGGTGGACTCTGCCTCCCAAACTCAGGGGCTTCAGACCTATAGTCCCTCCGAGTCCGGAAATCGTGACATCAGACGCCAGCGAGAAGGGTTGGGGGGCGCACTACCGGGATCAGACAGCCCAGGGACGATGGCCTTTTCCTGCTCGAGGAGTGGTCTCAAACATTCTGGAGCTTCGAGCAGCGTCCAGAGGCAAGGCGGTACCCGAAGTCGCACGCTACTAGAGGAAGTTCGCCCCATAATGGAATGGGCCCAGACACATCTATCGGACCTACGAGCAGTTTACGTCCCAGCGGATCAAAACACGCTAGCCGACTTCCTGAGCAGGGAACTTCGATCGAACAACGAATGGTCCCTGAACCTCCGGGAGTTCTCTATGCTGACGGACACCTGGGGGATTCCGGAGATCGACCTGGCAGCGACACCAGCCAACACCAAGTGCCCGAGATTTCTGTCCAGAGTACCCTTTCCGACAGCGGAAGGGACAGATTGCCTTCTCCACCCATGGGACTTCAACCTAGGATACGCCTTCCCTCCGACTCCCTTGATAGCGAGATTTCTATGCAGACTCCGGAGATCGTCATCCACAGTAATAACGGTAGTACCATTCTGGCCAAGGAGGCCTTGGTTCACAACTCTACTACAGCTCAATACTTGTCCTCCTATCCATCTACCAACGTCACCGGACCTCCTACTCCAGGGCCGATCCTTCCATCCGGCCCCCGACAGGCTCCACTTGACAGCCTGGAGGTTGAAAGGGCTAGATTTAGGGAACAGGGATGCTCCAGGCAGTCATAACCACCTTAATGCAAGCCAGAAAGGTTTCGACAAACACGGTCTACACAAGAATTTGGGAAAAGTTCACCCACTTGGCGCAACTTAGAGGCTGGAATCACATCTCACCAGACCCTTGCCAGATCCTAGAGTTCCTTCAAGCGGGTATCGACAAAGGCCTGAGCTCAAACACCCTTAGGGTACAGATCTCCGCTCTTTCTGCAAAGACTGGCACTAAATGGGCCCTGCACCCTCTGATTACCCAGTTCATGCAGGCCTGTGCGAAGATCAGACCTCCAAGAAGACCACCCTTTCCGGCCTGGGATCTTTCGGTGGTACTAGAAGCACTTTCCAATCCTCCCATTTTTCCACTCAGCTCAATCTCCTTATGGGACCTGACCCTGAAGTTATCCTTCCTCATCGCTATAGCTTCAGCTAGAAGAGTGTCGGAGTTGCAAGCTCTCAGGTTCAAGGAGCCATATTTGGTTTTTCTACCAGACAGGGTGGTGTTGAGGCCTTCTGACCGTTTCCTCCCCAAGGTTACCTCGGCTTTCCACTACAGCCAGGATATCGTCTTACCACGCCTTACTAACGAGGATGGGGAACCTCACGCCTTGGACATTAAGTCTACAATCTCCAGCTACCTGTCGGCTACCACCCATCTTCGCTCGTCAGACGCCCTCCTGATTATCCCTCACGGAGCCAGGCGAGGCCAGGCGGCCACCTCCCGAACCATCGCCTCTTGGCTAGTCAGAGCTATAGAAAAGGCATACTCTATTCAACAGCGAGAGGTCCCGGAAGGTATCAAAGCACATTCAACCAGGGCAGTGGCGACCTCCTGGGCAGCATATTGCGGGGTCTCGTCAGAGACCATCTGCAGAGCAGCTACCTGGTCTTCCAGGCATACCTTCATATCCCACTACAGAGTGGACGCAGCTCTTTTGGCTACAGCTGAATTTGGCAGATCTGTCTTCAGGGCCAATTCTTCGGCTCTCTAGAGAATAAATACTTTGCATTGAACCCTCCCGACTGGCGAGTTATTTCCCAGTGTGTGCTGCCATGAATGCGTCAGGAAAATGGAAAATTGTATACTCACCTTTCCGTAATTTTCCTTTCCTGACGCATCTTCATGGCAGCACACAACTGCCCACCCTACTGTTCAATGATGATATATACGGAGAATGACGCCGGGTTTCTCCCACTCAGATTTATAGCTAACCAATCCTGTCAGGTTGTGGGGGCGGAGTCACAACCCAGTGTGTGCTGCCATGAAGATGCGTCAGGAAAGGAAAATTACGGAGTATACAATTTTCCATTTTTTTAGCCCCAGCGATTCTGCACAAAGTAAAAGTAATCTTTGTGTCTGAGAAGCCCCTATATTACTTTTACAGTTAGTGGAAGGGGGTTCCACCACCTTTGCTGGGCTCTCCAATGCAATCGGGTCCTGTGAGCGGCAGCATCCAGTTCCTGGGACACAGTGAGTAGCACTGATGTAGTTCCTCCCACTGTGTGCTGTCAGAAACCAGAAGAAATTACCGGCTTGAACAAAGGGGGCCCCGTCAGGTAGTCTGTACGGGGCCCCATGATTTCTAACAGCAGCCCTGACCAGAACAGCCAGACAAAGCTAGCATTGCAATAAGGACAGTCCAGCAATGACGACCTTCATAGTTTCTCTCTCTAGTTTTCCTAACTTGTGTGTGTGTGTGTCTTTTACAAAATGAAATCCTGCATGTCTATAATGTAAACTGTACCTCTTATTTCTACACAGGATCATCTCGTCTTCGTCATGGAATGCCTGAGCAGAGGGAATCTCATTGACACCGCGGTTTCAGGTCCATATTCCGAGGACACCATCAGGTAAGATCAATGCCCGGGTCACTCTGGAGTCGAGGTGTGACCGACCACTGAGGAAAAGGCAGTGATGTGATCACCCCCCTTCACCTGAGCCCTGACCATTCACACCCGCTATGTACTATAGGGGGGAAGTCATTTCATATTTAGATTAGGGTGACCAGATGTCCCCGGTTTCAGGGGACAGTCCCCGGATTGAGGTGCATGCCCATTCAGCTCCGCTCACGTGTCCTGCCTTGGCTCAAGTCCCGGGCCAGCCGCCTGCCTATCTCCTTGCCTTCCCTGGCAGAGTGATCTTCCTCCGCTCCCCACCCAGTAGTAGCTGGGGGCCCGGAGAGTGAGACTTGACAGGCTGTGAGGTGGGCAGCGATGGGCAGAGGTCGCTGATTGCCGCCATTACTAGTAAAAAAAAAAATATTTCATTTGAAAAATCTGGTCATCTTACTTTAGATTCAATTAGTCTGCGATGATTTGGGATGCTAATTTCTATATCTCTTTCCCCCATCAGATACTTCATAGTGGAAATGATCTGCGGTCTGCAGTTCCTGCATTCTAGGGAGATCATCCACAGGGACATCAAGCCTGAAAATATCCTCCTGAGTGATGACGGCCACATCAAGCTTACAGACTTTGGCTTGGCAGTTGCTGGAGTCACAGAGTCCAAGAGGATCGAAGGACGACTCGGTACACAAACGTACATGGCACCAGAGGTAAGATACGCGCTTGCCACCTGATATTAGATCTAATTGTAATGTTTGGTATTATGGGATATAGAGATACGATAAATTGGGGCCCATTGGCAACCCCCCATCTGTTTGTATTGGTGACCACTGTCATTAGGAAAGAAAGTAAGAACCAAAGTTTTAGGCCTCGTACACACGATCGGACTTATCCGATGAAAACGGTCCGCGGACCATTTCCATCGGATATGTCCGATCGGGAGTTTGATCCGATGGCGTGTACACACCATCGGATCAAATTCCCCGCCGCCGGACAGCGCGGTGACGTGGCGGTGACGTGACGTTGACGCCGCCACGTCACCGCCACGTCACCGCACCAGGAAGTTAAACACTTCCGCGCATGCGCCGAATCCATTCGGCGGCGGCGCGGCGGCGGTGGGGGACGACATGTCTGCTGGTAAGTGTACTAACCAGCAGACATGTCGGGCGGACAGATTCCCACCGGATAGATTTCAAAGCATGCTTTGAAATCTGTCGGGTGGAGAAATCTGTCCGCTAGCCCATACACACGAGCGGAGATGTCTGCTGAAACGGTCCATCAGACCGTTTTCAGCGGACATATCCCCTCGTGTGTACGAGGCCTTAGAGTTTTCCCCAGAAACCTTCAATAGGGGACAATTCTTTAATAGTGTTGAGCGGAATACGCCATATTCGATTTTGCGATATATCACGAATATATAGAAGAATATTCGAGAAATATTCGCTAAAATCGAATATTCGTGATATTTTGTCCAAATAACAATATTGCGAAATTTCTCTAATGCAAATGCGAAATTTCGCTAATGCGAACGCGAAATTTCTCTAATGCGAACGCGAAATTTCGCTAATGCGAATGCGAAATTGATTGCGAAATTTTCGTCAGCACTGGGAGTAACTGGGAGGCAGGTTCCTATTGGTTGCTATGGAGGTTGCTAACCTCTGACAACTGTGGTAGGAGAACATTGATTGGCTCTAGCCTCTGATGCAAAAGAAGGGCGGAGAAAATAATCGCGCAATATTACTTTTGCCGGATATTCGCATTGCGAATATTCGGCAGCATAAAAGGATTGCATCAGCTACTCGGCCCAGGGTCTCTCTCTAATCATACCAGCAATGCTTTTAGACTTCGATGGAGATCACTAGGATATTCGAGAAATATTCGCTAAAATCGAATATTCGTGATATTTTGTCCAAATAACAATATTGCGAAATTTCGCTAATGCGAATGCGAAATTGATTGCGAAATTCTCGTCAGCAATGGGAGTAACTGGGAGGCAGGTTCCTATTGGTTGCTATGGAGGTTGCTAACCTCTGAGGCGCCGTACACACGGCCGAGGTTCTCGCTGAAAATCAGCGAGAACCTCGCTGGAATGCACATTCCAGCGAGGACCTCGGCCGTGTGTACGGTCTCAGCGAGCTTCCCGTCGGGAAGCCCGTCGAGCCGAAATAGAGAGCACGCTCTCTATTTCCTCGACGGCCCGCCTGGAAGAATGGCTGGTTGCCATTCCCGACGGGCGGGTCGCCGAATTCGACGGCCGGGAGAGAACCTCGACGGGCGGAACGATGTGTTCTGCCCGTCGAGGTTCTGTGCCGTGTGTACGGCGCCTAACAACTGTGGTAGGAGAACTTTGATTGGCTCTAGCCTCTGATGCAAAAGAAGGGCGGAGAAAATAATCGCGCAATATCCCTTTTGCCGAATATTCGCATTGCGAATATTCGGCAGCATAAAAGGATCGCCTCAGCTACTCGGCCCAGGGTCTCTCTCTAATCATACCAGCAATGCTTTTAGACGTCGATGGAGATCACTAGGATGTGATCTGTTTTAAAAATAAATTTGAAAAAATACGAATATTCGCCATAGCGAATATTCACCGCAATATTTGATTTATTCGCGAATACTCGAATATGCAATATTCGTAACGAATATTCGCATTGCGAATATTCGTGAGCAACACTATTCTTTAAGAGAGAAATTTCCCTCAATTTGGGAGACTGTGACAGAACCCACTGTCACTGTGTGTTTTGGAAGGGACTGTGGGCGGGCCTCGTACCCACAGATTATGGTCCAGAAGTGACTGGAGACAAGCTGGCATTGAGATAATGTAATGTAATGCTACATCCAGGGCAGGACTTAGGGTGGTGGGGGCCCCTGGGCTTGAGTGTTGAAGGGGCCCCCTGGAGCGAGGGGGGGGATCATAGTTGTTGAGCGGGGGGGGGCGAATTGAAATGTTGAGCGGGGGGGTGACTCTCATCTGTGCCCTTCAGCAGACATCCCCACACCGCTCCGGTTCCTCCTGCCGCAAATTGAGAAGCAGGGGGGGCCCTTTACCAAAAAAGAAGAAATAAAGAAAAAAAATATATATATATATTAAAAGGGGGGTAGCCATCTGGGGCCCTGGGGATCTCTGGGCCCTTTAATAAAAAGAAAAAAGAAACCTCTGGGCCCTTTAATTAAAAAAATACAAATAAAATAAAAAAATAAACATTTATAAAAAATATAAAGAAAATATTAATATAAATATAAAATATAAAAAATATAAAAAAAGGGGGGTTGCCATCCGGGGGCCCTGGAGACCTCTGGGGGGTTGCTGTCTGGGGCCTCCGGGCCCCTGGGGACCTCCAGACCCCTAAAAAATATAAAAATAAACATTTATAAATACATGAAAAAGGGAGGTTGCCATCCGGGGGCCATGGGGACCTCTGGGCCTTTTAATAAAAAATAAAAAAATATAAACAAAAATAAAAAAATAAACATTTATAAAAAAAAGGGGGGGGGGGTTGCCACATGGGGCCCTGGGGACCTCTGAGCCCTTCAATAAAAATATATATATATATATATATATATATAAAAAAAATTAAAAAAAGGGGGGGTTGCCATCCGGGTGCCCTGGAGACCTCTGGGCCCTTTAATAATAATAGTAATTTTATATATATATATATATATATATATATATATATATATATACATTTTTATAACAAATAAATAAAAAAAAGTAGGAGTTGCTGTCCGGGGCCCTATTGGGGGGCCCATGGGCTTGAGCCCAGTCAAGCCCAATGGTAAGTCCGGCCCTGGCTACATCCCTGCTCCCCCATCCAGGGGTCAAGTCCTGGGGGAAAAAGTGTGGGAACTCCCACCCAAGATTACACCACCAAAAAAAAAAAATGATACGCTCATATGCATACCGTATTTATCTTGCTATAACACGCCCCGGCGTATAGCGCGCACCCCCAACCTAGAAGGAAAATTCCTGGGAAAAAAAAAATACTTGCAGTTTGGATGCCCCTCGTCGGTGTCTTGCCCGCCATCCATCGGTGGCCTTGTCCGGTCCGGCGTCCTTTTGCGGCCATCGTGGTGTCCTCCCCGCTCGATCCCTGCTTCCCGCGCTGTGTTTGAACCACTCCGCCGACATATACCGAGTTCAGTACACTCGGGTATAGTCGGGCACGCTCGGCTCCTCCCGCATAAAGGACGCACAGGACGTGACCGCGAGCGGAGCCGTGCCTGCTGACTATCCCCTAGTGTACTGCGCTCGGTAAATGTCGGCGCAGTGGTTCAAACACAGCGCGGGAAGCGGGTATCGGCGTATATATCGCGCACCTACGATTTTGCCCTGATTTTCAGGGCAAAAAAGTGCGCGGTATACGCCGATAAATATGGTAATTACTAAACCCCCTTTTTTTTATTTTTTTATCCACTGTACCTTTGTAATCCTTTGTTACTGGCCGCTAACGAAGCAAGTTCTTTCTAAATCCCATGATAACTCGCGGCAGACCTCTGCGATGTCTTCTGGGAAAAATGACAAAAGCTCCCAGGAGACATTGCGGCATCGGGGAAGTGACGGAATGGAAAGTGGCGGCCAGTAACATAAAGGATTACTAGTGCCTCCTTTCCACTGAGCGGATCGGTTCGGTACGGTTCGCTATTTTGGGTGTTTCCGTTATGAAAGCGTGCCAAAAAAGCGAACCATACCGCACCAGCAAGGGTCCTGCTTCTCATGTGGGTCCAGTGAAAGTGGAACGGTTCCATTAGGGCGGACCTACAAATACATCTCACTGATTGGTGGATCCGCTAGAAATGTTTTCTAAAACCTGAATGGTCCCTGACGGTCCGATTTGCAGTGGAAACAGTCACGAGAATAGACCGGTCCCATCCTAACCGCTCCAAATTTACTGACCCGAACCGTTCCGTGCAGTGGAAACGAGGCATAAGGTTCGCCTGCCCCTGACAGTGACTCGAGCTGGGCATCGCCGCTTAGTGAAGAATCGGCTCAGGCGGCTCGGCTGCTCTCGGCTGCTCTAGTCCTACAAAGGGAACTGAGTTCCTGCTGTGAAAAAAGTGCAGGAACTCCGTTCCCACAGGACTTGAGCCCTGCCCCCACCCCGCCCTCTTGTTGCTGTGTCTAATTGTATTGGTAAATGACAATCTGCTTATTTATCTTTTTCTTCATTATGTTTTTACAGGTCCTTCAAGAGATTCCATACTTTGGTATGGTCGACTATTATGCACTGGGGATAATAGTATATGTGATGGAGATCGGCGAACATCCATTTCTTAGTGGCGAAGAGTCCTTAATGGAAACATTGGAGATAGTGACCACCAAGAAACCGGATTATACAGAAGACATGAACCCGACCCTCCGTAGCATCATAGAGATCGTAAGTATACATAGAGCTTTTATATCTTTCCAAGGACAACGTCCTTTCCAGGTTACATATCTCTTATTAGGATTTTAGGAGACACATTAGAAATGTCACACATTGATGGAAGTCATAGCAGTGCTTTCAGCAAGATGACTGCTTAATGGAAGGATCTGTCTTCACCTGTCATAAGGAACTACACTGACCTACCCGATTCCTATACTGACCACTACACTACACTGACCACTACACTACACTGACTGCTACACTACACTGACCACTATACTATACTGACCACTACACTACACTGACCACAACACTAAACCACTGTACTACACTACACTGACCACTATACTATATTTACCACTATACTACACTACACTGACCACCTCACTGACCACTATACTGACCGCTACACTACACTGAAACTACACTGACCACTACACTATACAGACCACTACACTGACCACTACACTACATTACATTGACCACTATACTGACCACTACACCCACTGTACTACACTACACTACACTGACCACTATACTGACCACTACACTAACCACTATATTTTATTGACAACTATTCTACACTACACTGACCACTATACTGACCGCAACACTAAACTACACTAACCACTATACTACCCGCTACACTACACTGACCACTACACTAACCACTGTACTTCACTACACTACACTGACCACTACACTAACCACTATACTATATTGACAACTATACTACACTACACTGACCACTATACTGACCGCTACACTAAACTACACTAACCACTATACTACCCGCTACACTACACTGACCACTATACTACACTATATTTACCACTATACTACACTACACTGACCACTATACTGACCACTACACTATACTGACCACCTCACTGACCACTATACTGACCGCTACACTACACTGAAACTACACTGACCACTACACTATACTGACCACTACACTACATTACATTGACCACTATACTGACCACTACACCCACTGTACTACACTACACTACACTGACCACTATACTAACCACTATACTATATTGACAACTATACTACACTACACTGACCACTATACTGACCGCTACACTAAACTACACTAACCACTATACTACCCGCTACACTATACTGACCACTATACTATACTGACCACTATACTATACTGACCACTATACTACCCGCTACACTACACTGACCACTATACTACACTGACCACTATACTATACTGACCACTATACTACCCACTACACTACACTGACCACTATACTACACTGACCACTATACTATACTGACCACTATACTACCTGTTACACTACACTGACCACTAGACTGACTACTACACTATACTGACCACTACACTATACTGACCACTACTAACCACTATACTATACTGACCACTATACTACACTGACCACTACACTAACCACTACTTACCACTATACTATACTGACCACTACACTACACTGCATGACTCTAGATGCTCTTCTCTCTCTCTCTGGCTGGCTGCTCTATCTCCCCAGACTGTGTCCAAAATCGTAATTTCTTGTGTCTCCCGCCGCCCGCACTTCGCCATGTTCAGACTCCGTCTCCGGCACCCTGTGATTGCGCGTATGGGGTCATATGCGGCGGCGGGGCTGGCCTGTTAACGATTGTGGTTGCTCCTGAGGTCCTACCTTCGCCCAATCACAATCCCGAAGACTGAACATGGGCAGAGGCGGGACTCCAGGATCTACCGCAATTGTTGACCGGCCAGCCCCATTGCACATGACCCCATACGCCCAATCACAGGGCGCCTGAGACTAAACATGACGGCAAAGCACGGGGACATAGGAAAGTACATTTAGGAGGAGGCAGCATTTGTGACACATACTGGAGGGGAATTGTGCCCCCCTAAATGTTGTGCCCTGTGCCAAGGCCCCCCCCCCCCCCACGCTACACCACTGGGTCTGTGTGGTTTCCTTAGATCATGACGGAGCCAATCACATTTGCAGTGAATTAAATTTCTGGGGACATTCCTTACACAGACAGCATCTAGAACTCCCCTGGGGCTGCCATCATCATAAGAGTGATATAAGAAATATGTAACTGTCAGAATCAAATATTAAAAGGGGAATTCTATTGTTCAGAGATTTTTTATGTTATTTCAGTGTTTCTTATTATATTCTTTTCCTTTTTACAGTTTCTATGTAAAGACCAAGAGGAGCGGATGATGCTAGCACGTGGCATCCGAGGACACCCCTTCTTATGGAATGTGGACTGGAGGGAGACAGAGCAAGGGAAATCACCGCCACCATTTCCATCAGGATATGTAAGTATACGTATAAGGGAGGAGTCCCAGCACAATGGGGAGATGTATAGATATATTTTTTCTGAATAAATTCGAAACATTGACAAGTTTTTTTTTTTCTCTTTCCAGATTTCTGAGGAAGATCTGAGTGCAGGAGTGCCAGGAAATAAATTCCTTCAATCTGAAGAAGGCCGTGAGATGCCGATAGAGCCAGAGGAGCAGAAGAAATTCTATGGCTTCACCTATGAGAGTGAGTGTCTGAAGCTGCAGCCGGTGGCCTCATCATTACCATCGGAGAGCCAGGATCCTCACCGTAGGGCCTCATCACCACCATTGGAGAGCCAGGATCCTTACCATATGGCCTCATCACCACCATCGGAGAGCCAGGATCCTCACCGTAGGGCCTCATCACCACTATCGGAGAGCCAAGATCCTCACCGTAGGGCCTCATCACCAACATCGGAGAGCCAGGATCCTCACCTTAGGGCCTCATTACCACTATTGGAGAGTCAGGATCCTCACTGTATGACCTCATCATCATCATTGGAGAGCCAGGATCCTCACCGTATGGCCTCATCACAACCATCAGAGAGCCAGGATCCTTACCATAGGGCCTCATCACCACCATCGGAGAGCCAAGAACCTCACCGTAGGGCCTCATCCTTACCATTGGAGAGCCAGGATCCTCACCATAGGGCCTCATTACCACCATCGGAGAGCCAGGATCCTCACCGTAGGGCCTCATCACCACCATCGGAGAGCCAGGATCCTCACTGTAGGGCCTCATCACCACCATCGGAGAGCCATGATCCTCACCTTAGTGCCTCATCACCACCATCGGAGAGCCAGGATCCTCACCATAGGGCCTCATCACCACCATCGGAGAGCCAGGATCCTCACCGTAGGGCCTCATTACCACCATCGGAGAGCCAGGATCCTCACCTTAGGGCCTCATCACCACCATCAGAGAGCCAGGATCCTCACCTTAGGGCCTCATCATCATCATCGGAGAGCCAGGATGCTCACCGTAGGGCCTCATCACCACCATCGGAGAGCCAGGATCCTCACCGTAGGGCCTCATCATCATCATTGGAGAGCCAGGATGCTCACCGTAGGGCCTCATCACCACCATCAAAGAGCCAGGATCCTCACAGTAGGGCCTCATCATCATCATTGGAGAGCCAGAATCCTCAACGTAGGGCCTCATCACCACCATCAGAGAGCCAGGATCCCCACCGTACGGCCTCATCACCACCATCAACGTACAGCCTCACCATCGACATGGAAGAGCCAGGATCCTTACAGTGGAGCTTCATCACCTCCATCGAAGAGCCAGAATCCCCACAGTGGAGCATCACCATCACCTTTTGAAGAGGCATGACTATGGTATAACTAAACATGACCCTTAACTGCTAGGAACCCACATTTTACCCAACCTCTATTTTAATAAATAACCAAGACCACCACTTAATGTTGGAGTAAAAAACTGGCCGTAGCAGCCTCCATTTATTTTAAATAACTTCTTAAATATTAAATAACATTTATTAACAAAATATATATGTAAACCTGAAATACAATCACATTTTTCTTTTTAACCATACTAGTGCTGGACTTTGCAGGAACATTAACACAACTTTTTAACCCTTGAAAACCTTTTTGAGCACTGCGGTACCTAACCTCTGGTCATAGGCCTCAAGCCGACAAGCTGGCTCAGAGACGACCACTGACCGCAGTGCCCCCATTAACAACCTCCCAGCTACACCTTGGTAAACTGGACTAACAGCCCCTTCAGAACCCATACCACCTCTGGGTAATGGCATCCACTTCAGGGTAATTTCTTCTCCTGCAAAGTCCAAACACCCGCCACCAGCACCCAAAGGAAACTCCTTACCTTTGGGCGCACCTCCACACCCTCAGCGCTCGTTGCACACCGTCCTGCAGGCCCAATACCCACATGTCAATCCCCACATCCGTCAAATGCATTCCATCTCCCCGCTGGTACCTCCACGTATCCACCTCCAACTCCGGGTGCCTGACCACTGTAACGGTCACCGCCGCTTACAACCTTCCATCCAACCACGACAAGCTTATCTGACACTCCACAATCCTGCATACACGATCCATAGGTGGCATCCACAGCCGCTATAACCCGGTCTATGAGGATTAGGACCATATTGTGCCAGTCCATGTTTAACAGCCCGATCAAAAAATTCTTCCTCGGGTGTCCTGTCTGTTATGCTGGGCCTCTTAGCTCTATTCATTTTGACAAGTTCTGCGATAATGTCTCTTTTCTTATGGTTGCTGGCCGGTCTGCCCCGGCTCTCCAGTAAGTCCATGAGGGAAGAGAGCTTCATCCGTTCATACAGCGTCTCCATTGTCATGTGTCCTTGTAGCCGTCCTTCTGAAGATGGAATCATCCCACCGCTGCCACCAATGTAACGGTCACCGCCGCTTACAACCTTCCATCCAACCACGACAAGCTTATCTGACACTCCACAATCCTGCATACACAATCCATATCCTTTCCCATAAACAAGACGAGACTCAAGCTCTGCACTTGCTTCAAAGATATGACAATTTATTAGTATTTTCTCAGCTTCTTATATCCAGTACAGCATAATACAGTTAATCACAGGACAATGCAATCTCCACCCCCCTATTCACACACTGAGGATAGTTCTTTAATTGGTAGCTAGACATGACGGCACTGTATTATCAATAGGGTTCAATTAACCTTGAATAGTAACACAGACATCTTTATCACACAATGATTTTCCCTTTTGAATAATACACAATCACAGATAATCTTCACACACAGAAAGGAAACCTCAATCACATTACCTAGACAGACTTACTGACTCTAAAGGGGTTTAACACCTTTGTACCATACACAATTGCATCTACTCCTAGACAATACATTACGCCTTTCCACAGAATGTGTCCACACATTGAAGAGCCAACCTCACTTAACATTTCAATAGCCTATTTTATACAGAGTGATGCGTCACTTGTCTTGAAGACCTGGTCTCAAGTCAAAATGAGCTCCTTTTGTAATATTCCAGTCCTGCAATATGAATTATTATTAATGTCCCTTATTAATGTCTTTTGTAACATATGAATTATGATTATTTGTCACCCTATAGCCCTAGTGGACATAAGGTGACCCTAGACATAGGGATATCTCAGACTGTCACGGTGCATTCCGTTACATCTCTCCCCTTTCGGTGGGAGACGGACACAGGTGGTAACCCCAAACGGGTTGACTCCGAAGTCCGTCAGTAGTTCCCGTCCTCCAATGCTGGTATCCATACTGTACCCCAAATAAATGGCTCCAAACTGAGCATTACTCACCCCGCCAACCTCTGCCTCTCTCAGAGAACACGCCTGCCGCTGGGGAGAAGGCAGGGTAGCTGGGCTCAGTCCATCATGCTGTTGGGGGTCTGGGCCAACTGCCCCCCCTTCCTGGGGTATACCAGTGGAGACTGAAGTCACATCCACTGGTGCTTGGTGAAAACCCCCCGGTGGTTGCAAAGCAGACATCCTCCTGTCCCAGTCCTGTACCATTTTCTGGGGTTGTGCCAGTGGAGACTGAAGTCCCATCCACTATCCCAGGAACCCCCTCTTCTGTTAGTGAGGAGCAGAGGCCTATGACACTCTGCTCTGTTGCCAGCTCTTCCGCTGGGTTGCTGTGAGTGGAGACCATAGTCCCATCCACTACCACAGGATCCCCCTCTTCTGTTAGTGAGGAGCAGAGGCCTATGACACTCTGCTCTGTTGCCAGCTCTTCCGCTGGGTTGCTGTGAGTGGAGACCACAGTCCCATCCACTACCACAGTGTCCCCCTCTTCCGTTAGTGGAGAGCAGAGGTCCGTGACCCTCTGTTCTGTTGCCAGCTCTTCCGCTGTGTTGCTGTGAGTGGAGACCACAGTCCCATCCACTACCACAGGGTCCCCCTCTTCTGCTAGTTGGGAGCAGAGGCTTGGGGTACCCTGCTCTGTTGCCAGTGATTCAGCTGGGGGTAAAAGCTTTACCACCTCAGCTTGTTGCTGGAGAGGGGGGCCAACCGCTCCGGGTCCCTGGAACTCAACACCATCCGCTTCGGCTTTAGGGATGAAAATCTCCATATTTTCCACTGCCGATTCATCAGCCAGGAGTTCACAGTTGTCATCTGAACTTTCCTCATAGTCCCAGGCAATGGGAGCCCCACCCTGCTGCTGAGCCGAGTCTAGCAGCTGTGTGTAGGCGACCTCCAGCTCCCATTCCCGAATGGCCAGAAATTCTAAATCTTCCTGTGACCAGTGGCCTCCCGAGATATTTGATTTTTCCTCTCTGTGCTCCATTATGTCCTCCAAGCGCCACTCCCGATCATCCCCAAAGTCGGGATCACTGGACATCCTCCAATACAACAATCCCAGGCCATCATAGTCATAGCCTTCTGTGGGGCTGTCATCCGCTGACCACGGGCACTCTTGGGCTACATACCACCGAAGGGCTCTGTAGCTCTCATCCAGCTGCATCTCTGCCCGGATCAGCCTGCTTAACTCGGCTATCCCCTCCTGCTTCGGTTGTTCCCCCAACAACAGAATTCGTACGTCATACTGCGGCCAGTACCTTGCATAGATGGAGGGCAGGACCTTTCCTTGGTGTTGCTGCTCCAGAGCTAACGCTTCCTTCCAGAGTTGCCACCGAATCACATCCGACCATCCCAACAGTACCTCCTCTGATACTGGTCCTCTATGCTGTATCCGCATCTCTTGTAACCTCCTTTGGAATTCCTCTTCCATGGAGACTGGTATCTGTACCTCTCCTCTCTCTTCAGCTGCTGCAGCACTTCTTCGCTGTCGCAAGGTGGCATCCACAGCCGCTATAACCCGGTCTATGATCTCCGGCGGAGGATTAGGACCATATTGTGCCAGTCCATGTTTAACAGCCCGATCAAAAAATTCTTCCTCGGGTGTCCTGTCTGTTATGCTGGGCCTCTTAGCTCTATTCATTTCAACAAGTTCTGCGATAATGTCCCTTTTCTTACGGTTGCTGGCCGGTCTGCCCCGGCTCTCCAGTAAGTCCATAAGGGAAGAGAGCTTCATCCGTTCATACAGCGTCTCCATTGTCATGTGTCCTTGTAGCCGTCCTTCTGAAGATGGAATCATCCCACCGCTGCCACCAATGTAACGGGCACCGCCGCTTACAACCTTCCATCCAACCACGACAAGCTTATCTGACACTCCACAATCCTGCATACACGATCCATATCCTTTCCCATAAACAAGACGAGACTCAAGCTCTGCACTTGCTTCAAAGATATGACAATTTATTAGTATTTTCTCAGCTTCTTATATCCAGTACAGCATAATACAGTTAATCACAAGACAATGCAATCTCCACCCCCCTATTCACTCACTGAGGATAATTCTTTAATTGGTAGCTAGACATGACGGCACCGTATTATCAATAGGGTTCAATTAACCTTGAATAGTAACACAGACATCTTTATCACACAATGATTTTCCCTTTTGAATAATACACAATCACAGATAATCTTCACACACAGAAAGGAAACCTCAATCACATTACCTAGACAGACTTACTGACTCTAAAGGGGTTTGACACCTTTGTACCATAGACAATTGCATCTACTCCTAGACAATACATTACGCCTTTCCACAGAATGTGTCCACACATTGAAGAGCCAACCTCACTTAACATTTCAATAGCCTATTTTATACAGAGTGATGCGTCACTTGTCTTGAAGACCTGGTCTCAAGTCAAAATGAGCTCCTTTTGTAATATTCCAGTCCTGCAATATGAATTATTATTAATGTCCCTTATTAATGTCTTCTGTAACATATGAATTATGATTATTTGTCACCCTATGGCCCTAGTGGACATAAGGTGACCCTAGACATAGGGATATCTCAGACTGTCACGGTGCATTCCGTTACAACCACCAACCCACCATTTCTGATAACAAAACGTGCCACGTCCCGGTTAACCTTCCTCCTGGCCCTGTTCACTCCTTCTACCGACCTGGCCATCCTCCAGGATGACCTGGGAACAATATCTGACCACACAACTACCGTGTCCGGGTAGGCCATGCGGATCCTTAAAAAATCAAACTTAATGTCCCTTGCGACATTGTACGAACCCCAAGGTCGTTGCCCCCCACGTGTAGCAATAAAACATCAGGCGAACGGTCTAATTGTGCAAACTTGTGCACTTCCGGAACCACCCTGCCCCACAACATCCCCGGAAAACCCAACCATCGAATACACGCTTCATGTCTTGGTACCCCAAGCTGACGACCGTTCGGTCGCATGTCCGCTCTCCTTGCCCCCCAATGAACGAAGGAGTGGCCCATTATCCAAACCAGTCCCTGTCCCGTACCTGAAAGACATGAAACAAAAATTACATCACCAACAGACCTTCGAGAGACGCTCCCGTCCCCCGTAATCACATGGTCCCTTACCAAAAAAAACCTGGCCCACCCCTGAGCCTAGGGGGTAACCCCCCCCTTAAAAACCCTCCAGGTTCCCCTGCTTGGCCTGCCCTCCCATTGACCCCCAGGGTCACCAACAACTGTGGTCTCACATACAGCCGAAACCTCCTCGACTCCCATCTGCCAATCCTTTTTACCATCTCATCATCCATGCCACTACGTGCAGCCTCTGTCGCGGCCCCGATGCGAAAAGAGTGTGCTGAAAACTCCCTTGCCACGAGGCCGAATGCCCCCAAACACCTCCTGAACACCGTCACGAACTGGTACCGTGACAACGGTGTACCATCCTCATGCACCAGAAATGCACCACCCAACGTCGGACGGACGTCCAAAAATTCCCGCACCACTTTAACGAGACACAGATCCGACCCCCCAATAGGGAACACCTGCACAAACTTGCCCGTCCCCTTTTAATCCGTTTTTGACTTCCGTAACCACAAACTGACCCCCTCTTGTGCCCACCGCACATCCGTGGCTAACATGCCACCCTGTGTTGCCTTCGAGGGGCAGACCAGCTCCCCCACCCGAAACGCTCCAAAGAACGCCAGCGCAAAAGCCGCCCTAAACAATAGCACCTCGTACCGTGACGTGCACAACGTAGCCAATTCCCCCATAATACCCCTCAGTATTTCGAATGACACCGGGCCACGGGCGTCCGCCCGCCGCCCCTGCTTTCTGTAACCTTTGAGTGCCTGCAAAGGCACTCCTTTCGTAAAGTCTGTACACCCCTGCAACTTCAACAAAAAGGCCAAACCTGCCAATTTCTTATCCAACACGGAGTGGGACACCCCCGCCTCCATGTTCCTAGCCACAAACTACAGCACCAGACGCCTTACTTCAGGCCCCACCGGGTCCACCGCCGCCTCGCGAACCAGAGCCTGCCACTCTAACCAGACCTTCTCGTAGGCCGCCCATGTGCCCACACTTACCGACTTTTTGATCCAATCGGAGATGATTCCAACGGAATCTCCCATAGCCACTCTGGACAGGGTACCCCATGCTCTTCTGCTTCCGGCACCAACTCCCGGAACCTGTCCCACTGAAAGCCAGAACAAGGCGTCAGCCACTACATTTTCCACACCCGGCAAATGCACCGCATACACAAATACATTCATCTGCAAACAGCGCAGCACCAGGTGCCGCAATAGCCGAATAACCGGTGGGGAAGATGCCGTGACCCTGTTAATCACCTGAACTACCCCCAGATTGTCTCCATGGAACCGCACTTTCCGATCCCGGAAGGACGAACCCCATAGCTCCACTGCTAGCACCACCGGAAACAATTCCAGTAGCACCAGGTTCTTAGTGAACCCCGCTTCCAGCCAGGACTGGTGCCAAGGCCCAGCACTCCACTGACCCTGAAAATATGCGCCAAAACCCGAACCCCCGGCCGCATCTGTGAACAACTCCATGTCGAAGTTGCTGACCGGACCGGACATCCACAAGGCCCTTCCATTAAAGGACTCCAAAAAGGAGTGCCACATCAACAGGTCATCCCTGTGATCCTGCACCAGACGGACATAGTGCCTCGGGGACCTGACCCCCGCTGTACTAGCCGAGAGGCGTCTGCAAAAGACTCTCCCCATCGGCAGAATGCGGCACGCGAAATTGAGCTTACCCAGGAGCGACTGCAGTGCTCGGAGCTGCACCTTCCGCAGACCTAACATCTCGCTAATCTCCGCCTTGAGGCCGTTCAGTTTGTCCAGCGGCAACCTGCACTCCATTGCCTCTGAATCAATCACAATTCCCAAAAATTGAATGACCGACTTAGGTCCTTCCGTTTTCTCGGGCGCCAGCGGCACACCGAAGCGCTCTGAAATGTGTTCCAGCGTGGCTAACAATATTGCGCAAATGCGCGACCCCGCCGGGCCGATGCAAAGGAAGTCATCCAGATAAAGTATCACGGAGCTCACTCCGGACAAATCCCTAACCACCCATTCTAGGAACGAGCTGAACTGTTCGAACAAGGCTCACGAAATGGAGCAGCCCATCGGTAGACACTTGTCCACGTAGAACTCCCCACCCCAGTGGCAGCCCAACAGCCGAAAGCTATCCGGGTGAACCAGGAGTAGCCGAAAGGCGGCCTCAATGTCCGACTTGGCCATCAACGCCCCCCGGCCGTAACGGCGAACCCATCCCACCGCGGCATCAAAAGAAGTGTAGCACACCGTACAATCCCCCACGCTGATGGCATCGTTGACTGACCCACCCTTTGGAAACGACAGGTGGTGAATGAGCCGGAACTTGTTCGGCTCTTTCTTTGGCACCACCCCCAACGGGGAAACCACCAACCCTTCCAAAGGAGGGGAGACAAAGGGGCCCCCCATACGGCCCAGCGCCACTTCCTTCCGTAGTTTCTCCGAAACTACTTCCGGACGTTGTAACGCAGAACGCAAATTTCTCGCCACCGGAGGGACCACCGCCAAGTTGCAAGGAATCACGAAACCCACAGAAAAACCCCTTTCTAACGACAGCGCAGCCACCCTGTCCGGATACCTACCGAGAAACGGTCGCATCCTTTCCACCATCACCGGAGTCCTCCCTCTTACTCGCAGAGTCTCCGGGACGCCCCTTGCCTTGCTTAAAACAACGGGAAGAGGGGTGATTACCCCCACAGCCAGAGCACTCGTGCTTGAACCGGCAGGACCCTCCAAACCTGCAGTTACCCTCGTTGAACTGCCAGCAAACCCCTTTTTTCTTTCCGGCCGACTGTCCTGGGGAAGAGGTTCCCCCGCCCCCCCCCTGAAAAAACGGAGCGGACGTCCGCGGAGCCGACATAAGCCGCATTCAAAGGCCGATGTCCTTGGTATCCCACCTAATATCTGGCCTAATTGCCCGGCGTTGCCGTAATTGCTCATCGTATCGGAGCCACCCCGTGCCACCGTAACACCGATAAGCCTCGCTGATGGCCTCTTGGTAACTGAAAAGCGCCGAACAGTGTTCGGGTTTTTTTTCGCCAATCACGCTAGCCAAGATCGAATAAGCCTGCGGCCATTTCGCAAACGTCCTGGGAATAAGCCTATAACGCCTCTTCTCCTCACCCTCCTTCTTAGACACCTCCTGCTTAACCCTGTCCAGGTTAAACTTCTCCAGAGGCAACAGCGCAAATATCTCAACATATTCGCTCTTCCAAATCTTCTCCCTCACCTCCTGCTTTAAATGCGAACCCAGGGGTGCCTCATAACAAGTGTAAACTTCTCCCCTTGCAGCGTCCGCCAACCGGACCAAATCCCTTTTTTTTGCAGAGTCACCCCCCGCATCCCCCTTTGCACTTGGCTGTGCAGCAGGCACTGCCCCATCCACCGCCAAACTCGTCCCTCCATCCACTGCCACCACTGTCCCAGTCGCGGAAGATGCCTCCACGGGTACTGTCGCCCCGGCTCCTAACGCCGGCACCCAGGCAGCCGCCGGGCCAATGGCAGGGCTCCCCCCCCCCTTTAGCTGGCTCACTAATGCCTCTAAACCCACCAAAAAACGCTGCAACCCAGCGCCCTCACCTGACTGCACCCCCTGGGCCCCAGACGTAACCCCACTACACCCCGCCGCCGCCGGCACTACCAACCTACCCCGGGAGCCCCCCCCCCCGGCCCCCAGCCAACACACCAGCATTGCATAAAACATCAGAAAAAAACTAAAACGACTTACCGGGCTGTCTGGAAGCAATCCCACCAGCTGCACGCCTCGTCTCCCACGCTGCTACCTCCGTCCTAGGAACGACCTCCTCCTCCGATTCGGACAGCTCACCCTCTGAAAGAACACCAGAGCTGGCCTCGCTCACCCTGCGCACTCTGGACCCGTGCACCGATTTCCTCGAAGCTTTCCTGGGTGCCGCACACTCTCTGCCGTCTTCCACTCCCCCACGCTTATTGTCCCCCGGGCTGGATTGGTGGTGGCTAGCCGCGGATGGCGAAAGGCCATCCATGGGTGCAAAGTGTGCAGTGCACATGGGCCCCATTGGGGGGTGGGGACCACTGTGCTCTGACCCACACTGCACCCATGGAACTGTGATGACTGTGAGACACCATTGTCCTGTTTTCCCACTTATATGCCGGATAAAATCCTCCCCCATAGCCCATCCTCCATATTTCCTGCCAATGGTATCTGCAGCATGGACTCTCTGGGAGTGATCTGGGTGGGTTGCTCCCCAGGGGGGGAGGGGGGACTTGGGAATGGGCCTCCCTCTGGATGGCTTCCTGGAATGATATCCATGTATTGTAACCCCATGAGTTGTATGGGGTTACATGGATGGAGGTCGTAGTAATAGGAAAGTCAGTGGGTGTTGTCACAATATTTTTATGTCCTGTTTTCTGTAAATGAGAAATAAAATGTATTTTCTTATCTATCCCGCCTTGATGTGGGGACCTTTAAAAGTCCAACTTTGTCCCTCTAAAATAAAAGTAAACTCAGATGATCTGAGGCTCTATATTGATGAGAAATAGAATGTATGTTCTAATCTATATTGTCTTGAACAGTATAGAAAGTCGTGCATTTCACAGGGAGATGAACTGGCCACCCTAGACTGATGATTTAGGGAATATCCGATCGCCTTAGGGGATCAGGAAAGAATTTTTCCCCTTTGGAGCACATCTGACAGAGGGGGCTTTCGCCTTCCTCTGAATCATCCTGAAGGTTTAGGAGTCTGAAAAGGCCTCACCTCTGAGGAGCCCATCTGACCGAGGGGGTTTTCGCCTTCCTCTGAATCATTCCTAAGGTTTAGGAGTCTGAAAGGGCCCCACCTCATTCTATTACTAAGGTAAGTAACCCACTTATTCGGGGTACTTTGTCGTAGTAAGTGGGCTTAGCACTATGGACCATATAGTGTGACCAAACCCCCGTATTTTTTTAAATAAGTTCAGGTGTTTTTAAATAACCTTGCAGGATAAATGTAATTCTTGTATGTGTGTGCTGTAATCTGTTTTGTAGGAGTCTGAAAAAGGCCCCACCTCCGAGGAGTCAGAGGCTAACAGTGACCAATCTCCCATAGATAGACGATGAACAGGTCACCCTAGACTGATGATTCAGGGACTATCCGATCGCCTTAGGGGGTCAGGAAGGATTTTTTTTCTCCTTTGAGTTTTTTTTCCGCCTCTGAATCATCCGTAGGTCTAGGAGTCTGAAAAGGTCCCACCTCTGAGGAGTCAGAGGATAACAGAGATGGACCAACCAATAATTTTCTTGTAAAAATGTTTCCTTGTAAAGAATTACAAATTTCAATAAAATTGTGTGTACCTTAATTGTTTTTTGTATGTGAAGTTTTTTTTTTCCTATCTTTATAGTTTAATATAATGAAGAATGACAGCAGGGTGGGGAGTCTAATCCCATATTTGATGATCATATCACTCATAGGCCATGGGATGGTGATGGGAAATACCATTAACATAGGGTTGCCAACTGTCTGAAATTCACTTGGACAGTCCAGGTTTTGAATCGTGTGTCCGGGTTTCAGTTTATCTCAAACCCGGACACATTATTTAGACAGGAATGTGGTTAGGAATAGGGCCTGAAGCAGGGTCAGGGGGCACTATGTGTGCCGCATTACTATTCTCATTGGAGTGCCCAAAGGTGTCCCAGGTCTGTTACAATCCTATAGTATATATTAGAAAAAAAAAAATTGCTGCGCACCGCTAAAGCAGTGTTTTTCAACTCCAGTCCTCAAGGCACACCAACAGGTCATGTTTTCAGGCTTTCCATTATTTTGCACAGGTGATTTGATCAGTTTCACTGCCTTAGTAATCACCACAGCCGTTTCCCATTTCATCTGAGGGAAATCCTGAAAACTTGACCTGTTGGTGTGCCTTGAGGACTGGAGTTAAAAAACACTGCGCTAAAGTGTTCAGGTTTGGTTGAAGAAACCATTGCAACCCTACAATAACACCAAAAGTCTAGTCTCTATATTGTCAAAAGTATTGGGACGCCTGCCATTACATGCTGTAGATGTGTTACAAGTGTTCTATTGGGTTGGAGGTCAGGACTCTGTGCAGGCCAGTCACGTTCCTCCACCCCAAACTTGCTCATCCATGTCTTTATGGACCTTAGGGGACTCCCTTAGGGCACACTTAACCCTTTAGCGTCCCCTAGTGGTTAACCCCTTCACTGCCATTGTCATTTTCACAGTAATCAGTGCATTTTTATAGCACTTTTCGCTGTGAAAATGACAATGGTCTCAAAAATGTGTCAAAAATTTGCCCGATGTGTCCGCGGTAATGTCGCAGTCCCGAAAAAATCGCTGATCGCCGCCATCACTAGTAAAAAAAAAACAACATTAATAAAAATGCCATAAAACTATCCCCTATTTTGTAGACGCTATAACTTTTGCGCAAACCAATCAATAAATGCTTATTGCGTTTTTTGTTTTTTTTTACCAAAAATATGTAGAAGAATACGTATCGGCCCAAACTGAGAAAAAAAAAACTTTTATATATTTTTGGGGGATATTTATTATAGCAAAAAGTTAAACATTTCCATTTTTTTTTTAATTGTCGCTCTATTTTTGTTTATAGCGCAAAAAATAAAAACCGCAGATGTGATCAAATACCACCAAAAGAAAGCTCTATTTGTGGGGAAAAAAGGACGCCATTTTTGTTTGGGAGCCACGTCGCAAGACGGCGCAATTGTCAGTTAAAGCGACGCAGTGCCGAATCGCAAAAAGGAGCAAGGTCCTTAACCTGCATAGAAGAAGCTTTTTATTAGATCAGGCAGGTGCTTGTGCTGCATATTTGATAGATATAAAGTACAGTCAGATTGTATAGTGTATGATTACATTTATACATATTTCTAACGCTAATCTTTAACCACTTCCATACCGGGCACTTACGCACCTTCCTGCCCAGACCAATTTTCAGCTTCAGTTTCCTGTTCCCGGCCGGACTGACAGGAAATGCACACTGAGTGCTCACTTCCTTTCAGTCCGGACTGACAGGATGAAGAGGAGCTCGGCCACGCTACAGCCTGGGAAGGGGAAGTTGGGGGCCCCAGGCCGGCTCGGGGGCCCCAAGCAATTGTTTGTTTTGCCTGTCCTGTAGCGACGGGCCTGGTAGTACCCTGCCGTGCTGGTGCCAGAAAAACATTAAATTGCATCAAATACTTACCATATTTTTATTTTTCAGCATCAATCTACAGCAGCATACATGTTACTGAAAATTGTATCAAATATTTACCATAATTTTCCTTTCCTGGCCCCAATCCATGGCTGCATACATGTGGTAGTACCCTGCCATACTGGCACCACAAATTGTGTCAAATACTTACCATAATTTTATTTTCCGGGTATCAATCCACAGCAGCATACATGTGGTAGTGCGCTGCCATGATGGCGCCAGAAAAACCGAAAATTGTATTAAATACTTACCGTATATTTCCTTTCTTGGCACCAATCCACAGCAGCATACATGTGGTAGTATGGTTACCATGTTAGTGCCAAGAAAATTTTAAAATTGTATCAAATACTTGCTGTAATTTTCCTTTCTGGGCACCAATCCACAGCAGCATACAAGTGGTAGTACCAGGCGCGTCGTTAGGCCCTGGCTGAGGAGGCTGGAGCCCCGAATGTGCCCCCGAAAAGCCCCGAGTCTCCATAATTTACAATAGCATTGTTAGCCCCGAGCCGTTTTCATGGGCAACGGGGAACAATCTTGCGCTTATTCAGCGCGGTTGTGGCCGACAGAACTGACGTACAAATAGTCCCGCCTCCGGGGACTCGGCTCCTATGATGGACGTCCCACTAGTCCAATGCCAAGAACGAGGGACGTGTGACGTCCATCATAGGCGCCGCCAGGTCCAGGAGGAGGCGGGAATGACACTGTGGCCACGCTGGGCACAGAGATCCCTGTTCCTGTGTCGCCGGGATGCAGAGCGAGCGGCTCTTATGTCATCCTGGTTCGACTCTCCCCATGATTCGTGCAGCCTGCTGTGAAGTGGTCAGAATGAGCTGTCTAGGCTAAACTACAAGCAAGGCAGGTAAGGCTGAGCTGCAGAGGTCACATGTCACAGGGGTCTTTATATGTGTCAGGGCCCATGGGGGGAATCAGTGTATATGTGTCACCATGGGGGGGATCAGTGTATATGTGTCACCATGGGGGGGGGATCAGTGTATATATGTGTCACCATGGGGGGGATCAGTGTATATATGTGTCACCATGGGGGGGGATCAGTGTATATATGTGTCACCATGGGGGGGGGGATCAGTGTATATATGTGTCACCATGGGGGGGGATCAGTGTATATATGTGTCACCATGGGGGGATCAGTGTATATATGTGTCACCATGGGGGGGATCAGTGTATATATGTGTCACCATGGGGGGATCAGTGTATATATGTGTCACCATGGGGGGGGGATCAGTGTATATATGTGTCACCATGGGGGGATCAGTGTATATATGTGTCACCATGGGGGGGGATCAGTGTATATATGTGTCACCATGGGGGGATCAGTGTATATGTGTCACCATGGGGGGGGGGATCAGTGTATATATGTGTCACCATGGGGGGGATCAGTGTATATATGTGTCACCATGGGGGGATCAGTGTATATATGTGTCACCATGGGGGGATCAGTGTATATATGTGTCACCATGGGGGGGGGATCAGTGTATATATGTGTCACCATGGGGGGGGATCAGTGTATATATGTGTCACCATGGGGGGGGATCAGTGTATATATGTGTCACCATGGGGGGGGGATCAGTGTATATATGTGTCACCATGGGGGGGGATCAGTGTATATATGTGTCACCATGGGGGGGATCAGTGTATATATGTTTCACAATGGGGGGGAATCAGTGTATATATGTGTCACCAGGAGGGATCAGTGTATATATGTGTCACCAGGGGGGGAATCGGTGTATATATGTGTCACTAGGGGGGGAATCAGTGTATACATGTGTCACCAGGAGGGATCAGTGTATATATGTGTCACCAGGGGGGGAATCGGTGTATATATGTGTCACCAGGAGGGATCAGTGTATATATGTGTCACCAGGGGGGGAATCAGTGTATATATGTGTCACCAGGAGGGATCAGTGTATATATGTGTCACCAGGGGGGGAATCAGTGTATATATGTGTCACCATGGGGGGATCAGTGTATATATGTGTCACCAGGGGGGATCAGTGCATATATGTGTCACCAGGGGGGATCAGTGTAGGGGTCTGGCAGGTCAGCATGGATGGGCACTGGTGACCCAGGCAGCATCCAACAAGTGAGCCCACCCCCCAAGGAGTCAATTCCCCAACATAAGCCCCCCCCCCCCCCCCCCCCCGCGCGCGCGCGTGCGCCGTCACCGGGCTTGGACTTCGGGCTGAAGCCCCTGGTCTTTTTTACTCCTAGCAACGCCCCTGGGTAGTACCCTGCAGTGCTGGCGCCAGAAAAACATAAAATTGTATCAAATACTTGGCATAATTTTCCTTTCCTGGCACTAATCCATGACTGCATACATGTGGTAGTACCCTGCCATGCTGGCGCCAGTAAAACATGAAATTGCATCAAATACTTACCATCATTTTCTTTTCTGGGCATCAATCCACAGCAGCATACATGTCATAGTATTCTGCCATGTTGGCACCAGGAAAGCAGAAAATTGTATCAAATACTTACCATAATTTTATTTTCCGGGTATAAATCCACAGTAGCATACATGTGGTAGTGCACTGCCATGTTGGTGCCAGAAAAGCAGAAAATTATATCAAATACTTACCATAATTGTATTTTCCAGCATCAATCCACAGCAGCATACATGTGGTCGTATGCTGCCATGTTGGCGCCAGGAAAACAGAAAATGTTACCAATAGTTGCTGTAATTTTCCTTTCTTGGCACCAATCCATATCAGCATACAAGTGGTAGTACCCTGCAGTGCTGGCGCCAGAAAAACATAAAATTGTAGCAAATATTTGCCATAATTTTCCTTTCCTGGCACCAATCCATGGCTGCATACATGTGGTAATGCCCTGCCGTACTGGCACCACAAAAATGGAAAATTGTGTCAAATACTTACCATAATTTCCTTTTCCGGGCACCAATCCAAAGTAGCATACATGTGGTAGTGCGCTGCCATGTTGGCGTTAGGAAAACAGAAAATTGTATCAAATACTTTTCGTAACTTTCCTTTCCTGGCACTACTGCCATGTTGGCGCCAGGAAAATGGAAAATTGTATCAAATACTTACCATAATTGTATTTTCCAGGTATAAATCCACAGCAGCATACATTTGGTAGTGCACTGCCATGTTGGGGCCAGGAAAGCAGAAAATTATGTCAAATACTTAGTAAGAGTAATTTTCTTTTCCTGGCACCAATCCATGGCTGCATACGTGTGGTAGTACCCTGCCATGCCGCTGCCAGAAAAACATTAACCACTTCAGGCCCGCGCTACCGTCGGATGACGGCAACAGCGCGGGCCTGAATATCCAACATGCCGTCATTTGACGGCATGTCATTCAGGCGTTCCCAGCGCGCGCTGTAGAGCGCGCTGCGGGGAAGCCTTGTGTTGTCCGTGTCCCTTGGACACGGCCAATCACAGATCGCAGCAAACGGCCAATCAGAGTGGCCGTTTGCGATGCGATCTGTGGGCGAATGAGAGATGATCTCTCATAGATCATCTCTCATTGCCGTTTTACACAGAGACAGTGTCCTGTCTCTGGAGGGGTGGAGCCCGATCTGTGTTCCTTCCTACATAGGGACACAGATCGGTCACCCCCCCAGTCACCCCCCTCCCCCCACAGTTAGAACACACCTAGCATACACATTTAACCCCTTCCTCACCCCCTAGTGTTAACCCCTTCAATGCCAGTCACATTTATACTGTAATTAGTGCATATTTATAGCACTGATCGCAGTATAAATGTGAATGGCGCCAAAAATGTGTCAAAAGTGTCCGATGTGTCCGCCATAACGTCGCAGTACCAATAAAAATCGCAGATCGCCGCTGTAACGGAACTATGTATTCTGCCTGTACATCTATAATAATCATGCAGTGGGACATACAAGGAACCGAAGGACGTGTTACAATAGGATGAATGATATCTGGGACTACCTGAGATATGGATTATCCACATTATATTCTGAGATATCTGGAGGGCTGTTTTGGATCTGTTGGTTCTGAATTTAGAAGGTTAATTGTAGAGTGACTCTTTCACTGTTGAATTCTAAATGTCTCTTCTCTCTTTTGTGTATTGTATTACAAATTAACAGTCTCCTGTCTGTGTATTGAATTAGCATGTCATTTGTGTTCAGAAGAACTTGTCAGGCTTTGCGGTGCCGAAATGCTTATCTATTGAGGGGGTTATCTGTGATTGAAGTCTATTGAGAAAGGAATGTGGTTTCTTTTGGCCTGGTGACAGTGTGTCTAACTTGGGGCCCCCCTGTGGAGGGAGGGGGTGGAGACTTTCATTGTTCCTTGAGCACTCACCAGTTTGTAACTAGATATAAACTAAGAAGTGTACCATTAAAGTTGTTGATGTTTGACCCTTCAAAACGTAGTCATGTCTCGTTCTTGAAAAGGGTATGCTATGGGAATATTATTCTGTTTGTTTTACAACTGGACCTGACTCTCCCTTGGGCTCTCGTGGATGAGCTTATACTGGACTTACTTGCATAGTAACTTGCCAGGGAAAAGGACGTTCCCCAACGGCTGATGCCCTCTCACTACTTGGGTAGCCGTTACATTGGTTGGCAGCGGTGGGATGGTCCTTTTATCCAAGGAGCAAGTTCTGAATGGAGTCCCGGTATGCCAGGCTGAAAAGAACCACACTAAAAGATTTATTGGAGAGTCGTGGTAGGAGTGCCAGTAACAGGCCACGGAGGGAGCTGATAGCAGATTTACTGGAGCTGGACCAAATGGATGGATCCATGGAAGGAGCGGAGCCTCTAGCACCTGTCAGCGAGGAAGATGTAATTACGGATATTGTACAGCGGAGATTATCCTTGTATCCAGAAACGTCCACGGAACTAATAAACCAGCTGTTCCGGGAAGCAAGAGAGGAGATCCAAACCAAGAGGGGACAAGAACTGGAACTGGTGAGAGCTAGACAGCCCATTACACACGCAGTTCCTACTTCCTCACCCGCTGCGACAGGAAAGAAAATACCGTTCACTGCATTTAAAGCTTTTGTAGAAAGTGAGGAGGAAATAGATGGATATTTGGCGGATTTTGAGAGACAGTGCTCACTGCACCAGGTACCACCAGACCAATGGGTCACTATTTTGTCTGGGAAATTGTCAGGCAAAGCCAATGAAGCTTTTCGGGCTCTTGCTCCAGAAGATATTTTACAATATCAGCAAGTGAAAAAGGCGCTGTTAACCCGATATGCCGTAACCCCAGAAACCTACCGCCGTCGCTTCCGGGAATCCAAGAAGAAGGCTGGGGACTCCCACATGGAATGGGCAAACCAGTTACAAAGGGTGGCATCCCATTGGGTCCAAGGGTGCAAGGCCAACACTGGGGAGAAAGTATTGCAGCTATTCCTAATGGAACATTTCTTCCAAGACCTGGCCGCAGACATACAGGACTGGGTACGAGATCGCCGTCCCGCTAACTTAAACGAGGCGGCGCGGCTAGCAGATGAGTACGCGGAAACAAGGAAAGTAAGCCAGGGTACTACACGACTGGCTCATAAGGTAGAACCGTGTACTCCAACCAGCACCTCACGCCCAGAGTTTCGGGCTCCAGTCCCACCAGGACCACCACGTCCTAAGGAACCCAACAACTATCCCCGGGATTCGTCTAGGGTGACGTGCCATCATTGCAGCAACACGGGACATATTGCTAGTTTTTGTCCTTTGAGAGCTACAAATAACAACTGGAGACGCCCGACATCCAACACAGAGGTCACTCCATCGCGGCCCTCTGCGGCCCACTGCCTAGAGACCGAGGTGGGCCCTGAGGAATGTCTGAGAATTTTGTATGAGGCAGACCCAATACAAGCGGCCTCTCCAGATAACCGTCAGCATCACCATCAGGAGGTACGGGTGAATGGACAAGTAGCACAAGGCCTAAGAGATACCGAGGCTACTATCGCTCTGATTCAAAAACAACCAGGGCACAAAAAGTCAGACTGTTCATTAAATTTACCCAGGCAGTCCCAGTCATGGAGACAGCCAGAAAGGGGGAACCCCCACACATCCATGCCTGCGGCCCACGGCGTTGGGGAGGTAGAACATTGGGGTGTTCTGCATGAGGCAGATCCGATACAAGCAGCTAACCAGGACAACAGGCAGCAACACAGGCAGACTGTCTGGGTCAATGGAAAGGCAGCCAATGGATTACGTGATACGGGGGCCACTATGACCCTGCTAAAGAAGAAACTTATCCCAGAGAACCAGCACACCGGAGACACTGTAGCCGTAAGAGTAGCAGGAGGCACCGTCTTCCGGCTACCCGTTGCCCGGGTTCACCTGGATTGGGGGGTGGGTTCGGGACATGTGAATGTGGGGGTGATGAAGGATTTGCCAGCAGATGTACTACTGGGGAATGATTTGGCCCCCCTTGTTTCTGCGTACGCCCCGATGTGCCCCGCTGAAGTCCACACCGTGACTACCTGTGCCCCAACCCGCGTTGCTGGAACCAACTCGCTTGCTGCTGAGACCCGGGTAAGACTACCTGCCCCGACATGTACTGTAGATCCAGCCCAATATCACAGTCTAAAATGGGAATGTGACAAGTTGGCCAGTGAGAAATCGGAGATGCAACGACACTACGTCATGTATTATGAGATGTCCCGTGGCTTGAACATTGAAATGCACAAACAGGCTGAAATTGTCAAAAGGTTAAATAGGATTTGCGCTCAGGTGGTGCCTTATCTCTCCCAAGAGCATCAGCAACAGGTTTTGGGAGCCATTGAGAGAGCAAAGCAAGTGACTGTTCCAGAACTGAATTCCATTATTCACCATCACCATCAGCTACCGACCTGGCAGATTTAATGGAAATGCCGATGGACTGTCCAGACAAACGGAACTTTTACCCTAACAGCAGACCGGACATCCCCAAGTTGACCCGAAAAGGATCAATCCGGGTCTGCCGGAGTGTTCCACAAAAGGGGAGCAGTGTAACGGAACTATGTATTCTGCCTGTACATCTATAATAATCATGCAGTGGGACATACAAGGAACCGAAGGACGTGTTACAATAGGATGAATGATATCTGGGACTACCTGAGATATGGATTATCCACATTATATTCTGAGATATCTGGAGGGCTGTTTTGGATCTGTTGGTTCTGAATTTAGAAGGTTAATTGTAGAGTGACTCTTTCACTGTTGAATTCTAAATGTCTCTTCTCTCTTTTGTGTATTGTATTACAAATTAACAGTCTCCTGTCTGTGTATTGAATTAGCATGTCATTTGTGTTCAGAAGAACTTGTCAGGCTTTGCGGTGCCGAAATGCTTATCTATTGAGGGGGTTATCTGTGATTGAAGTCTATTGAGAAAGGAATGTGGTTTCTTTTGGCCTGGTGACAGTGTGTCTAACTTGGGGCCCCCCTGTGGAGGGAGGGGGTGGAGACTTTCATTGTTCCTTGAGCACTCACCAGTTTGTAACTAGATATAAACTAAGAAGTGTACCATTAAAGTTGTTGATGTTTGACCCTTCAAAACGTAGTCATGTCTCGTTCTTGAAAAGGGTATGCTATGGGAATATTATTCTGTTTGTTTTACAACTGGACCTGACTCTCCCTTGGGCTCTCGTGGATGAGCTTATACTGGACTTACTTGCATAGTAACTTGCCAGGGAAAAGGACGTTCCCCAACGGCTGATGCCCTCTCACTACTTGGGTAGCCGTTACAGCCGCCATTTCTAGTAAAAAAATAATAAGTAATAATAATTCTCTCCCCTATTTTGTAAGCGCTATAACTTTTGCGCAAACCAGTCGCTTATTGCGTTTTTTTTTTACCAAAAATATGTAGAAGAATACGTATCGCCCTAAACTGAGAAAAAAAAATGTGTTTTTTTTTTAATTGGGATATTTATTATAGCAACAAGTAAAAAATATTGTATTTTTCTTCAAAATTGTCGCTCTTTTTTGTTTATAGCGCAAAAAATAAAAATCGCACAGGTGATCAATTACCACCAAAAGAAAACTCTACTTGTGGGGAAAAAAGGACGTAAATTTTGTTTGGGAGCCACGTCGCACGACCGCGCAATTGTGAGTTAAAGCGACGCAGTGCCGGAAGCTGAAATTTTACCTGGGCAGGAGGGGGGTGTAAGTGCCCAGTATGCAAGTGGTTAAATTGCATCAAATACTTGCCATAATTTTATTTTCCAGCATCAATCCACAGCACATATATGTGGTCGTATGCTGTCATGTTGGCGCCAGGAAAACAGAAAATGTTACCAAATACCTGCTGTAATTTTCCTTTCTTGGCACCAATCCGTGGTAGCATACAAGTGGTAGTATCCTGTCGTGCTGGCACTAGAAAAACATAAAATTGTATCAAATACTTACCATCATTTTATTTTCCTGGCACCATTCGATGGCTGCATACATGTGGTAGTACCCTGCCATGCCGCTGCCAGTAAAACATGAAATTGCATCAAATACTTTCCATAATTTTCTTTTCCGGGCACCAATCCACAGCAGCATGCATGTGGTAGTGCACTGTCATGCTGGCACTAGAAAAACATAAAATTGTATCAAATACTTAGCGTAATTTTCTTTTCCTGGCACCACTCAATGGCTGCATACGTGTGGTAGTACCCTGCCATGCCGGTGAAAAAACATTAAAACAGAAAAACATTAAATTGCATCAAATACTTACCATAATTGTCTTTTCCAGCATCAATCCACAGCAGCATACATGTGGTCGTATGCTGTCATGTTGGCACCAGGAAAACAGACATTTTTACCAATACTTGCTGTAATTTTCCTTTCCGGGCATGTGGTAGTGGGCTGCCATGTTGTTGCCAGGAAAGCAGAAAATTGTATTAAATACTTAGAATAATGTTTCTTTCCTGGCACCAATCCATGTGGTAGTGCCCTGCCGTGCTGATACCAGAAAAATGTAAAATTGTGTCAAATGCTTACCATCATTTTCTTTTCCGGGCATGTGGTAGTGCGCTGCCATGTTGGTGCCAGGAAAGCAGAAAAGTGTATCAAATACTTAGCATAATTTTCATTTCCTGGCACCAATTCATGTGGTAGTGCCCTGCCACACTGGCACCACAAAAATGGAAAATTGTGTCAAATACTTACCATCATTTTCCTTTCTTGGCACTAATCTATTGCAGCCTACTATCACATGAATTCTGCCATATTGGCACCAGGAAAGTAGAATATCCTTTACCCATGTATTTGATGTTTGGTGTAACGATCCTCTCTACCCATCCACCAATCCACATAAAATACAAGCACTTAGCCCATTGAGTCAGAACGCGGTCACTGCTGGGAACCAAAGCCATCCAATGGATGAATCAGACAAGCTGACGCGCTCCTCATCTTCTGAAGAATGTATTATTCAGCTGAGAAGAATATTCGGAAATGCCGTACAAGTCGGGCCAAGTGATGATCTTGGATAAATCGCATTCCAATTCCACGACGAGGTCATTGTGGGATTTTAATGAGATGAATTTAACCCACGCATGTGTCAGAAGTCAAACCAATTTTAGCCATGGAGTGCTGGATATGGAGATGAAAAGACCAGAACTTTGTAAAACTTTGGAAAGCGTTTAAAGGGCCGGTTTACCACAAATGTGTGTAGCGCCCCTGTACTTCCAAGTACGGACGCTGTTTAAATTTAGAGGGGGGTGAGAGAGTTACTTAGCTCTCATCCATGTGATTCATGTCAATTTTGTCACTGTGCTGTCGTTTCATTCTGTGTTCCAGGGATGCTTTTCCATCTCGGAGCAACAGGTGGCAGTAGTGGAGTCCAGTGGGAGCGCCTTCCTGCCAGCAGCCAATCAGAGGAGGTTTTCCCTCGTGAGGCATGCTGGGGGAGGGTACTTCCGTGAGACGCCATTTTGGCGGGGAGGGGGGGTTTGAGGTTGGTTCCAGGTGCGGTACCCACCTTCAGGGTGTGCGGAAATCACGGGCCCCGGAGAAATGGCCTACCAGGCCAGGGGCGTACGTGCTACGTGTTGTCTTTGGCTCTGGCATACCTCCCAACCTGTTGTTGAGCGGGGGGGATCCGCGGATCGGAGTTGTTGAGCGGGGGGGTGCGCAGATCAAAGTTGTTGAGCGGGGGGTTCGCAGATCAAAGTTGTTGAGCGGGGGTTCCTTTTGCGGGATCTAAGTTGTTGAGTGGGGGGGGTTTCACGGATCAGGGTCGTTGAGCGGGGGGGAACCGCGGGACCGCTGGATTTACCAAGAATCACGGTAATAATCGCGGGGGGGCCGCTGAATCGCGCGAATCCAGCCCTGATCACGGGACCGCAGGATTTATCGCGAATCGTGGGACATTGCCGCGGAATCCGGGACGGTTGGGAGGTATGGGCTCCGGGAATATGCTGGTGGTCCAGAGCAACTGAAGCTGCAATGGGACCCAGTGACTTATTGGGTCCCCAACCACCTTAAGAGAGGATCCCAAGTGAGTTGTGCTGTTCGGTGGGGAGTCAGTCTGAGGAGAGCCAGGAGGCAGGTGATCCAATAGGGCCTAGATGAGCCACCGGGGATCTGAGTGACGGGACACTGGGAGTTTGTCAGATGGCAACCTGTCATTTGGTTACCTTTTTTAAGAACTACCGAGCAAGATTGAGGCAACTATTTCTATTGAGAAGGAATCGCTCCATTAAGCTGCATTTCGAGAGCAAGGGCCCGTGGCAGAGGCACCACTCCTAATTCCATTGAGCCAAGTCTGTGGCAGAGGCTTGTTCTCCTTCTCAAGATTCGTAGTGACATTCCGACTGCCAGTTCTGTGTGAGAGACTGTCCGGGTGCATTATACCCACTCCGGCTGGAGTGGCGACGAAGCAAAGGTACCGTTGAAGCAGGACTACTTCTACAAATAATTAAGGCCTGAATATGCAACTTCTTCTTTCACCATCTTTGCTCTATTCACCTGAAGTTACCTGTTGCCGTGTTGGGCACAAGAATAAAAGCACAGAAAACGACACCTTGCTGTTTGGACATTCGATCATTGCTCACATAATCTGTTCTTCATCATACCCCTAGACATGCTACAAAGGTGACACGATGATCCCAAATCTATCCAGCGGCTCCTGAGGGGGTAGTGCTACATGTATATTTCAGGTACAGGTAGAGTCTATTGGTAATTATTCCCAGCTTATCCTGAGGGCAGAGCTGATCACAGATTGGAGTAAAGGGCCAATCACATCGGCTCTTTACCACGTGATCCAAACCTAGCTGATCACGATGTAAACATGAGCCGGTTATCGGCATTCCTTTCCTCATGCTGACATCATGAGGAGAGGAGACCCAATAATTGGATAGTGTGAAAGGGACCTCTAAACTGATCATCAGTGCAGTCCCAACATTGCCCACCAGTGCTGCCAATCAATGCCCACCAGTGCTGCCAATCAGTGCCAATCAGTGACTCCTCATCAGTGTCACCTATTAGTGCCCATCACTGCCCTTCAGTGCCACCTATCAGTGCCCACCAGTGCTGCCAATCAGAGCCCACCAGTGCTGCCAATCAGTGCCCATCAATTCTGCCAATCAGTGCCCACCAGTGCTCCAAATGCTAGGGGTACAATGTACCCCATTACCAATTCACATAGGGGGGCAGGATCTGGGGGTCCCCTTTGTTAAAGGGGTCTTCCAGATTCTGATAAGCCCCCCGCCCGCAGACCTGGCTGGTGGTTGTGGGGATGAGGCCCTTGTCCCCATCAACATGGGGACATCCTCCCCATGTTGAGGGCATGTGACCTGGTACGGTTCAGGAGAGGGGGGCACACGCTGTTCCCCCCTCTTTTCTGCGGCCGGCCAGGTTAACGTGCTCAGATAAGGGGTCTGGTGTGGATTTTTGGGGGAACTCTACGCCATTTTTTTTTTATTTGGGGTGGAGTTCCCCTTAAATTCCACACCAGACCTGAAGGGTCTGGTATGGATATTTGGGGGAACCCCACGTCGTTTTTTTTAAATTGACGGCAGGGTTCCCCTTAATATCCATATCAGACCTGAAGGGCCTGGTAATTGAATTTGGGGGGACCCCCACGCTTTTTTTTTATGAATAAATTCTCTCTGAGAAGCCGACAATTCATTATAGCCGCAAGTCTGGTTTATATGTCTTTTTTTCTTTCAGAAATTACACTTTGTGCAGGGACTGTTCTATGTAAGGGAAACATGCGATATTACACATGCATACTTTACACACCCCTAGGTACAAAATTTAAAGGAATATTTCACTTTTATTTTTTCACTTTTAGCATTATTAAATTCACTGCTCCCGAAAAAAACTGGCATTTAAAAAACAAAAATTGCATTGATACATGTCCCCTGGGCAGGACCCGGGTCCCCAACACTTTTTAGGACAAAAACTTGCATATTAGCCTTTAAAATGAGCACTTTAGATTTCAAACGGTCGAGTCCCATAGACTTTAATGGGGTTCTAAAATTCACAAGAACATTTGGTGTGTTCGCAAGTTCTGGTGCGAACCGAACAGGGGGGTGTTCGACTCATCCCTAATTAGAAGCTGCAGCAAGTCTGACAGCTCTTTCCTCCACTAACCTGACTGTCCTTGGCCCCGCCCCTTTCCTTAATTGGATTTCAGTTATTTTCAATATTCAATCATTAATGCTCAGTATCATATGTGGGCGTCACCCAGGGCGGTCTACATGCAAATATAGCCGGCCTTGTGAACGCCCACTCCTCCAGACTGAGACCCACCCAACGAAGCATTACAATTTGCATAACTCCTCCCAAGAGCCCGCCCACTGCTTTCATCAGAGCTTTTGACAGAAGTACTTTAACCACTACAGATCCGCACTATCGTCAAAAGACGTCTGCAGCGCGGACCTGAAGTCCAGGGAGGACATCTTTGGACGTCCTATTGTTTACATTACCCGCGCGCTCCGCTGGGGGGCGCGCAGCGGGTAAACACTGTGCCGTCGCCTCGCTGGGAAGCCGATGAGTAGGGATGAGCTTCGCATTCGATGCGAACTCAAGTTCGCATCGAACATCGGCCGTTCGATCGTTCGTCGAAAACGAACAAATATGGTCCTTCGCGCCAAAATTTGCATGACGCGCAACGGCCCATAATTCACTGCGGCGTTGCGCGCTGATGATTGGCCAAGCATACACTATGACCCCGCATGCTTGGCCAATCACAGCGCCCAAAAAACAAAGAGACCTAATTGGCCAAAGCCAGGGTGCTTTGGCCAATTAGGCCTCAGGGCTGTAGCACACGCCCCACACTATAAAAGGCAGCCTCCCGGGCGGCCTCGTGTAGTGTGTTCCGGCTTGCCTTACAGACAAGTTAGACAGACAGTGAGTTAGAGAGAGAGAGATAGATAGAGACACAGGGGTAGATTCATGTAGAGATCCGACGGTGTATCTACTAATACTCCGTCGTATCTGTGTGATCCGACGCTCGGATCTATGCGGCTGATTCCTCGAATCAGGTTCCGCATAGATCTCCCTTAGAGCCGACTGGTGTAAGTGAGTTACACTGTCGGATCTTAGGCTGCAATCTCCCGCCGTCCGCTAGGTGGTGCTTCAGTTATTATACGCAAATGAGGAGAACCGCCGATTCAGAATCGAATGCCCGGGCGTCGTTTTTTTTTTTTTACGTCGTTTGCGTTCGGCTTTTTTCCGGCGGATCGTTACCCCTGCTATATGCGGGGTAAGTGCGGCGGATCCTATGTTAAGTATGGCCGTCGTTCCCGCGTCGAGTTTTGAATTTTTTACGTTGTTTACGTAAGTCGTTCGGGAATACGGCCATACGTTAATAGCGTTAACGACGAAAACAATGACGTCCTTGCGACGTCATTTAAAGCAATGCACGCTGGGAAATTTAGCCGGCAGGGCATGCGCAGTACGATCGGCGCGGGGACGCGCGTGATTTAAATAGTAAACTCCCCCTAGCCGCGGAATTTGCATTCCGCCGGGGATTTACGATCCGCCAGGGCTACTTACGAGGCAAGTGCTTTCTGAATACAGCTCTTGCCTCAAAAACTGGTGCAGGCGGATCGTAAAAAAGATAGATCACGCGGATCAAAAGATCCGCTGATCTATGTGAATCTACCCCACAGTGTCTTTTCACATAGATAGATAGATAGATAGATAGATAGATAGATAGATAGATAGATAGATAGATAGATAGATAGATAGATAGATAGATAGATAGATAGATAGATAGATAGATAGATAGATAGATCAGGGAGGCTACTAGTTAGTATAGTTAAATGTACAGTTTGTAGAGAATATATTGACATCCCTAGGAGTTGTCAATATATTTATAAACTGTATAGCTTAGCTAGTTCTGCTATTAGTATCTGTCAGGCAGGAGATTGTGCTTGATGCTCTAACGCAGGGATCCTCAAACTACGGCCCTCCAGCTGTTGCGGAACTACACATCCCATGAGGCATTGTAAAACTCTGACATTCACAGACATGATGGGAATTGTAGTTCCTGAACAACTGGAGGGCCATAGTTTGAGGACCCATGCTCTAACGTGTTAGTGTACACGTGTTAGTTCATTGCACATAGACGCATTAACTGTTACTGCACGTGTGCTATTTATTTGCACAGAAACGCAGTCGCTCTGACTGTACGTGTGCTGTGACATACCACCTGAGCGCATTTGGGGTCACCGTACGTGTGCTGTGACACACCACCTGAGTGTGTGCTGGTATATACCACCTGAGCACAGATAGTGCCACTGTACGTGTGCTCCTATATACCACCTGAGCACAGTTAGTGCCACTGTACGTGTGCTCCTATATACCACCTGAGCACAGTTAGTGCCACTGTACATGTGCTCCTATATACCACCTGAGCACAGATAGTGCCACTGTACGTGTGCTGGTATATACCACCTGAGTACAGATAGTGCCACTGTACGTGTGCTGGTATATACAACCTGAGCACAGATAGTGCCACTGTACGTGTGCTGGTATATACCACCTGAGCACAGATAATGCCACTGTACGTGTGCTCCTATATACCACCTGAGCACAGTTAGTGCCACTGTACGTGTGCTGGTATATACCACCACCTGAGCACAGATAGTGCCACTGTACATGTGCTCCTATATACCACCTGAGCACAGTTAGTGCCACTGTACGTGTGCTCCAATATACCACCTGAGCACAGTTAGTGCCACTGTACGTGTGCTCCTATATACCACCTGAGCACAGATAGTGCCACTGTACGTGTGCTCCTATATACCACCTGAGCACAGATAGTGCCACTGTACGTGTGCTGGTATATACCACCCTGAGCACAGATAGTGCCACTGTACGTGTGCTCCTATATACCACCTGAGCACAGTTAGTGCCACTGTACGTGTGCTGGTATATACCCTCTGAGCACAGTTAGTGCCACTGTACGTGTGCTGGTATATACCACCACCTGAGCACAGATAGTGCCACTGTACGTGTGCTCCTATATACCACCTGAGCACAGTTAGTGCCACTGTACGTGTGCTGGTATATACCACCTGAGCAAAAATAGTGCCACTGTACGTGTGCTCCTATATACCACCTGAGCACAGCTAGTGCCACTGTACGTGTGCTGGTATATACCACCTGAGCACAGTTAGTGCCACTGTACGTGTGCTCCTATATACCACCTGAGCACAGTTAGTGCCACTGTACGTGTGCTGGTATATACCACCTGAGCAAAAATAGTGCCACTGTACGTGTGCTCCTATATACCACCTGAGCACAGCTAGTGCCACTGTACGTGTGCTCCTATATACCACCTGAGCACAGATAGTGCCACTGTACGTGTGCTGGTATATACCACCTGAGCACAGTTAGTGCCACTGTACATGTGCTGGTATATACCACCTGAGCACAGTTAGTGCCACTGTACGTGTGCTGGTATATACCACCTGAGCAAAAATAGTGCCACTGTACTTGTGCTCCTATATACCACCTGAGCACAGCTAGTGCCACTGTACGTGTGCTCCTATATACCACCTGAGCACAGATAGTGCCACTGTACGTGTGCTCCTATATACCACCTGAGCACAGTTAGTGCCACTGTACGTGTGCTGGTATATACCACCTGAGCACAGATAGTGCCACTGTACGTGTGCTGGTATATACCACCTGAGCACAGTTAGTGCCACTGTACATGTGCTGGTATATACCACCTGAGCACAGATAGTGCCACTGTACGTGTGCTCCTATATACCACCTGAGCACAGATAGTGCCACTGTACGTGTGCTGGTATATACCACCTGAGCACAGTTAGTGCCACTGTACATGTGCTGGTATATACCACCTGAGCACAGATAGTGCCACTGTACGTGTGCTCCTATATACCACCTGAGCACAGATAGTGCCACTGTACGTGTGCTCCTATATACCACCTGAGCACAGTTAGTGCCACTGTACGTGTGCTCCTATATACCAACTGAGCACAGATAGTGCCACTGTACGTGTGCTGGTATATACCACCTGAGCACAGTTAGTGCCACTGTACATGTGCTGGTATATACCACCTGAGCACAGTTAGTGCCACTGTACGTGTGCTCCTATATACCACCTGAGCACAGATAGTGCCACTGTACGTGTGCTCCTATAAACCACCTGAGCACAGATAGTGCCACTGTACGTGTGCTCCTATATACCACCTGAGCACAGCTAGTGCCACTGTACGTGTGCTGGTATATACCACCTGAGCACAGATAGTGCCACTGTACGTGTGCTGGTATATACCACCTGAGCACAGTTAGTGCCACTGTACATGTGCTGGTATATACCACCTGAGCACAGTTAGTGCCACTGTACGTGTGCTCCTATATACCAACTGAGCACAGATAGTGCCACTGTACGTGTGCTGGTATATACCACCTGAGCACAGTTAGTGCCACTGTACGTGTGCTGGTATATACCACCTGAGCACAGTTAGTGCCACTGTACATGTGCTGGTATATACCACCTGAGCACAGTTAGTGCCACTGTACGTGTGCTCCTATATACCACCTGAGCACAGATAGTGCCACTGTACGTGTGCTCCTATATACCACCTCAGCACAGTTAGTGCCACTGTACGTGTGCTGGTATATTCCACCTGAGCACAGATAGTGCCACTGTACGTGTGCTCCTATATACAACCTAAGCACAGATAGTGCCACTGTACGTGTGCTCCTATATACCACCTGAGCACAGATAGTGCCACTGTACGTGTGCTGGTATATACCACCTGAGCACAGATAGTGCCACTGTACATGTGCTCCTATATACCACCTGAGCACAGATAGTGCCACTGTACGTGTGCTGGTATATTCCACCTGAGCACAGATAGTGCCACTGTACGTGTGCTCCTATATACAACCTAAGCACAGATAGTGCCACTGTACGTGTGCTCCTATATACCACCTGAGCACAGATAGTGCCACTGTACGTGTGCTGGTATATACCACCTGAGCACAGATAGTGCCACTGTACGTGTGCTCCTATATACCACCTGAGCACAGATAGTGCCACTGTACGTGTGCTCCTATATACCACCTGAGCACAGTTAGTGCCACTGTACGTGTGCTGGTATATATCACCTGAGCACAGATAGTGCCACTGTACGTGTGCTGCTATATACCACCTGAGCACAGATAGTGCCACTGTACGTGTGCTCCTATATACCACCTGAGCACAGTTAGTGCCACTGTACGTGTGCTGGTATATACCACCTGAGCACAGATAGTGCCACTGTACGTGTGCTGCTATATACCACCTGAGCACAGATAGTGCCACTGTACGTGTGCTGGTATATACCACCTGAGCACAGATAGTGCCACTGTACGTGTGCTGCTATATACCACCTGAGCACAGTTAGTGCTACTGTACGTGTGCTGGTATATACCACCTGAGCACAGTTAGTGCCCACTGTACGTGTGCTGGTATATACCACCTGAGCACAGATAGTGCCACTGTACGTGTGCTGCTATATACCACCTGAGCACAGTTAGTGCCACTGTACGTGTGCTCCTATATACCACCTGAGCACAGTTAGTGCCACTGTACGTGTGCTGGTATATACCACCTGAGCACAGTTAGTGCCACTGTACGTGTGCTGGTATATACCACCTGAGCACAGTTAGTGCCACTGTACGTGTGCTGGTATATACCCACCTGAGCACAGTTAGTGCCACTGTACGTGTGCTCCTATATCCACCTAAGCACAGTTAGTGCCACTGTACGTGTGCTCCTATATACCACCTCAGCACAGTTAGTGCCACTGTACGTGTGCTCCTATATACCACCTGAGCACAGATAGTGCCACTGTACGTGTGCTGGTATATACCACCTGAGCACAGCTAGTGCCACTGTACGTGTGCTCCTATATACCACCTGAGCACAGATAGTGCCACTGTACGTGTGCTCCTATACACCACCTGAGCACAGTTAGTGCCACTGTACGTGTGCTCCTATATACCACCTGAGCACAGATAGTGCCACTGTACGTGTGCTCCTATATACCACCTGAGCACAGTTAGTGCCACTGTACGTGTGCTCCTATATACCACCTGAGCACAAGTTAGTGCCACTGTACGTGTGCTGGTATATACCACCTGAGCACAGATAGTGCCACTATACGCGTGCTCCTATATACCACCTGAGCACAGTTAGTGCCACTGTACGTGTGCTGGTATATACCACCTGAGCACAGTTAGTGCCACTGTACGTGTGCTGCTATATACCACCTGAGCACAGATAGTGCCACTGTACGTGTGCTCCTATATACCACCTGAGCACAGATAGTGCCACTGTACGTGTGCTGGTATATACCACCTGAGCACAGATAGTGCCACTGTACGTGTGCTGGTATATACCACCTGAGCACAGATAGTGCCACTGTACGTGTGCTCCTATATACCACCTGAGCACAGATAGTGCCACTGTACGTGTGCTGGTATATACCACCTGAGCACAGATAGTGCCACTGTACGTGTGCTCCTTATATACCACCTGAGCACAGATAGTGCCACTGTACGTGTGCTCCTATATACCACCTGAGCACAGTAGTGGCCACTGTACTGTGCTGGTATATACCACCTGAGCAAAAATAGTGCCACTGTACGTGTGCTCCTATTATACGCTACCACCTGAAGCACAGCTAGTGCACTGTACGTGTGCTCCTATCTACCACCTGAAGCACAGATAGTGCCACTGTACGTGTGCTCATATATACCACCTGAGCACAGTTAGTGCCACTGTACGTGTGCTGGTATATACCACCTGAGCACAGTTAGTGCCACTGTACGTGTGCTGGTATATACCACCAGAGCACAGTTAGTGCCACTGTACGTGTGCTCCTATATACCACCTGAGCAAAAATAGTGCCACTGTACGTGTGCTCCTATATACCACCTGAGCACAGCTAGTGCCACTGTACGTGTGCTCCTATATACCACCTGAGCACAGATAGTGCCACTGTACGTGTGCTGGTATAATACCACCACCTTGAGCACAGTTAGTGCCACTGTACATGTGCTGGTATATACCACCTGAGCACAGATAGTGCCACTGTACGTGTGCTCCTATATACCACCTGAGCACAGATAGTGCCACTGTACGTGTGCTCCTATATACCACCTGAGCACATTAGTGCCACTGTACGTGTGCTGGTATATACCACCCTGAGCACAAGATAGTGTGCTGCCACTGTAAACGTGTGCTGCTATATACCACCTGAGCACAGATAGTGCCACTGTACGTGTGCACCTATATACCACACCTGAGCACAGTTAGTGCCACTGTACGTGTGCTGGTATATACCACCTGAGCACAGATAGTGCCACTGTACGTGTGCTGCAATATACCACCTGAGCACAGATAGTGCCACTGTACGTGTGCTGGTATATACCACCTGAGCACAGATAGTGCCACTGTACGTGTGCTGCTATATACCACCTG